>ML781599.1:221195-234221 GCA_009831015.1 Picea engelmannii | reverse complement strand
TCTGGATTTCACTAATCAGATCAGCCTATCTATTGGTGACATTAGTCCACTTTCATTTGTTTTTATTTTTATTTCCATGCTCATGTTTGTATTTAGTTTTTATTTAATTCTTGTTAATTGCTCTATTGTTTTCTTTCTAACCTATTTACATACAGCTGTCATGCCTAGCAGAGCCCAAATAGGCATGTAAGCACTCACTTTTTGCTCACACATCGACGAAAAGAGTGCAAACACTAATCTTTAGCAGTTCCTTTCCCTTTACCCAACTGAGAAACAAGTGGGGATGGATAAATGAATGGGTGAGTGAGTGCAGGAAAGGGCATGAGGGAAATAATGGTACGAATTCAATAGTGAAGGAGTGGATGAGCCAACGACTAACCCCACAATCAGACCAGGGATGGGTTTAAGTATTTTCATGGGGAATCAATAACCTCCTGCCCTTCCCCAAGAAGATCACATAACCGATCCTCTCCCTTATAAAAAAAGGGTAATTAACATAGGAAAAAACATTTATCCCCTCAAGCACCCTCTCTTGTGGAAGCATAGCCCCCTATAACTCTAGTCCTTGTCTGTCTAGCATCCAGTGATGTGTTTATTATTAATAATGATCAAAAAATTACATTTCTTGGGCATAGTGGACCTTTAATAATTGTTTGGGCACTCAGGCCTCTCAACATTGTAACAATACATTATTTAAAATGGATATTCGAAACCTGGAGTGTCACATCCCCCCCCCCCTTATCTTGGCACTTTCCTCGGTGCATATACAAAATAGAGATCAAAATCTCAAATTTATTCAAAAATTTGTGGGAACTCTGCCCGCATGGCATATTCATGCTCCCAGGTAGCATCTTCAGGACCGTAGCAGGTCCACTAAACTTTTACCAACTCTATAACTCGATTCCATAGCATTTTGGCCTTTCTTTCTAATACTCGCACTGGCTGAACCTAAAAGTCTCCCTCCATCTCTACCTGAATCAAATGCCAATCAATAACATGGTTAGGGTCATGTACATATTTATTTAGTAAATATACATGAAATACATTATGCACATTCATGGAAGCAGGCAATGAAAGCATGTATGCAACTAGCCTTATTATGTCCAATATTTCAAATGGACCACAGAATCTAGCTGCCATCTTTGTACAACTACCCAATTTCAAAGAGATTTTCTTGGGCTTCACTTTAAAAAGTACATGATCCCGTACTTTAAATTCTCTAGATGTCATGTTCTTGTCTGCATAAACTTTCTGTCTATCCCGAGATGCCTTTAAATTCTGCTTGATCTTGACTACCTGGTCTTCCATGTCCTTGATCAACTCTGACCCAAGTACCACTCTATCTATTGGGTTCTCCCATATTACTAGAGTATCACATTTCCTACCATACAAGGCTTCAAATGGGCTCATTATTAATGAATCTTGATATCCATTATTATATGCAAACTCAACCAAATGTAAGTAATATTCCCACTTAGATGGCTTATCCATCACATACATTCTCAGCGTGTCTTCAATTATTCGATTGACCCTCTCTGTTTGTTGTCACACACCCACTACGACATAATAGATTTTGCGCCTTTTTTCTTCCTTTTTCTTTATTGAGGGACAGAGTTCCCGAATTCCTATGAGGTTCTAGAGTAGGCTAGGTCTTCTGATCGAGACCTTCACTAAAATGATCCATTTGTTCTTTTGTTGAAAATCCGTCGTGTACAACTCAAGGACCAAACGCAAGCTTCACCTCCATGTGATCATCGGTTATGACCCCGGGCTAAGCCAAGAGGCGCCTTTTGCATTTCGGGAGTTTGAAATGTAAGGTGTTAATAATAGTTCTTGTCCTAGGCACAAGATTATTCAGATCTGCAAGTTGCACGAGAAGTGCCCGAGCGCAGCACAGAAAAATCTCGTTTTAGGCTTCCAAGCAAGTAAGCGGGTGAGATTATATTGTCGACAGTCCGGATTCATCCCTAAGAGAAGATCGGTGGTCGGCAGAAAATCGCAGTTAGCGGAGTTGCGCTGAGATTAGCATGACAGATAGCGCCCATATTGCATGCAGGAAAGGATAGAAGCCATTGATCCAAAGGACACGTGGCGTGTGATCTAGTCACGTCGGCTTTTTGGCATTCACGAATTTGAAGGGTGAGGGTTCTATGTCATTCTACATCTCGAAACCCCAAACCCCAAAGCGCCAAAAGCGCCCAAAGTCGGGCCTGCAGTATCATGGAGCAGTCTTAGCCGTCCATCCAAAGGGGACACCTGGTGCGTGATTAGGCTCCTCGTCTTTTCGCCCATCGTGACTTCGAAGCGCAAGGAGCGACTCCTTCATATCCCCGAGGCGTGAAGTGCCAAGAGCGTCCAGGACCCGGGCCCACAATATCGCCAAGTGAGTTCGGGACCGTCAGATCTGAGAAGGACGTGTGGCGCCCAATTAAGCCATCTCGGCGTTTCTCTCATCGCGACTGTGATAGGCAAGGATTAGCTCCTTCCCATTCACGAATGCCAAAATCGCCTTGAGAATAAACACAGGGTCACAGCCCGTGGTCACTTGGGAAATAAAAAGAGTTGTGAAAGAAGGGCCAAAGGCGTCGAGTTTGGCCACAAAAGGGATCATCGCAATCTCTAGGTGCCATCTGATTCAAGCTCAATCCTGGTTTTCGCTTGGAGTAAATGAAGGTGAGAAGGGGTGGTTGAAACCTCTCCTCATTCATTAAGTGTAATATATGGAGGGTCTAGCAAGCTGTCTACCCGAGAGGGTCCTGTGTACCAATTTTTCCAAAGACGCCATGTCGAGTCCTCGACTATCCAGAGAGGTTTGCACACGCTAACTCGACACTTAATGGCTCAGCTACTCCCCTTGCAGGAGCCATGCGCAGTTAAGGTGGCATCTGGCAAAGAATATCCGTCTGAATTTGGCTGAAGGGACACCAAGCCTTGTATGACTAAGCACGCCTCGGTTAGGCGATTTTTTCTGAGTATATAGACTCAGTATTTGTATTTTGTAATCATCGATGGTGGAGCAAGGTTCCCGGTTGTAAAGATTTAATGAAGCACTGTTATTCCTGGTTATGTGTGGACTTTTGAGACTTCTTGCCTTATGAATGTCAATTTCTTTCATGTCTTTGTTTACACTGTATTAGAGAATCTTGGAATTGGAGGATCCAGTTGAGTTGTAACTGTTATAGGATGATGTAGGTTGGATCACTGTAACAATTGCGTTGTCTCTAATCGGTCTCTGTGATTTTCTTAGCGTTTAATGACTTGGAATTGGAGGATCCAGTCAAGTCCCCCTTTCAGTTTCTCGAAGCCCTGAACCAAGAGGATCTTGCATTCAGAGTTTTTCTTCTACAAACTACTGAAAGGTCTGTTTCCTGAGGTAGTTTGTTCACTTCTCTCACCAAGTATTCAATCTAATCATCTTTAAATCAACTCATTGACTGAAGTTAGATCAAGACCTCCTTTGTTCCTTACATACCAGACCTAGTCCTCGAGTTAGAGTGATATCTCCCCAAGTCTCTACCCATTTGATCACCCATTAAAATCTATCGTGACATAAAACTGATGGACATTGCCCTCTGCTCCTGTAAGTAATCTAGGAGTGACTTCTGTTGCTAACATTTTTGGCGCCGTTGCCGGGGACGAAGTTGAAAATTTTCCCTGGGATTGAACGACATTGAGCCTCTGATTCTGAAGGTGCATCGGGTATCAGAGCCTTTGAATATTGCTACTGTGCACTTGGAGACTCCATTGTGACAACTCCACTGTGGAAAACCTACCATGTTAATTGTGGCTTTCCGAGGCAGACACATGCGGTCCCATCCACAACTGCCTCTATCTACACCTAAAACTGATCCGAAGGTGGTTCTCAGAAAAGGAATGGCCTTTGAAGAAGAAGCTTCCACCGCCAAATCAGGTAATCTTCCATCTCCTTCTATAGGAACTCCATTTTCTCCTCCTCAGTTTCTTAACCGACCTCTTTCTGAGGTTTCTCATTTCCTGAATTTCGAGAGTGTTCCTCCTGAGTTTTCCCCTCTTGGTCTAGGATTGGAGGGAGAAATCCTTGTCACCCCCCTCTCCTCTGAAGCTGTACTTTGGCGTAGACCCAGGACCCCAGAAGAGTGCCTTGTTTCTATATTTACCACTCCTCCTCTTGTTACTATTACCACTCCTGCACAAAGAGGAGCATCTTCTGATTTGAGCCTATTAGCCTTCTCTTTAAATCTCCTTTTGTTTCCCATTCCACTTCGAGACTCATTCCCAGTAGCCCCTTCGCAAACTCCTTCTCCTCCAAGTTCTCCTCCACCTAATATCCTTATGGATGGTGCTAATCCCCCTCTAAATAGAATGGATTCCATAGTTTCTGCCAGATATGCTCCCTTAATCCTACCCCATCCTATGAATCCTCTCCCTGCTGGAGATTACTTGAAGTATATGCCCAAGTTCACCAGGGAAGGGGACATAACTGCGGAAGAGAACTTGGCTACTTTCTACAGTTATGCAGAAAACCTGAACATTGAAAATGAAGATGTCTGGATGAGAGTCTTCATCCAGATCCTGGATGGTGAGGTGAGGAAGTGGTTTAGAGGATTGGCCCCCGGATCTATTGCTGGGATCGAAGCCCTGGATAGTGTTTTCCTGAGGCAATGGGGAGATAGGAAGGATTTCATGTATTACATGACAAAGTTTGGGTCTTTGAAGAAGATGGAAGGATAATCTGTCTCTGACTTCTCCAAAAGATTCAATAAGATGTACAATAAAATTCCTGTTGAGATAAAACCCTCAGAAGCCTCGGCCAAGATTTCTTACGCTAGTGCGTTTGGTTCTGATTTCTGTCTTTTATTAAGAGAAAGAAGAGCCACCTCCTTAGCTCAAATGCAAGACATGGCCATAGAGGTGGAATCTAATGTATTATAAGTGGATATACCTAGGAACAAGGCCAACACAGACAGGAGAAAGGGAAGATATGAAGCCTCAAATTCTGGCCCATCGGTGCCCCACCCTCAAGTGGATGAACTGACCAAGATGGTGAAGTCTCTGTCTGCAGAGATGGAGAGAATGAAGGTGGAGGGGAGGAAATCATACAAGGGCCTTCAAAACACCGAAAACAAAGGAGGTTTCAAGAGGCCAAACAATATTACTTCCCCGACTGTGCAAAGAGAGAGGGGAAGAGACAGAGAAGACAAGAAAATTCAGGCCCCTTTTCAAGACAATTTTGTGACCAAGGGGGAATAAGGGGAAACATATGAGCTTGATCCTGAAATCCATTGCTTCGGTGACACTCCTCCTTTTCCTCATATCACTCAATCATCATACACGGAGTCTCTCATGGATAGACAGCTAAATGAACTGAGCAAGGGAGACAAGGCTAGTGGCAGCCAAGGTAGATATGATCTGAGGTCTAAGAAAAAGACAGTGGCACCTGATTTTCCTGAGCATTCCACTAGAACAGAGAAACCTACTAATGAAATAGTGGACAGTCACAAAGGTAAGAATCCTTGACCCTTCTCTCCCATAGTCCAAATTCATGTCCCTGAAATAAGAAAAATTTCAAAGCTTTCATCTCCTTTTAATTTCGAGCATGAAATTCAAAAGATCAGAATCCATGTGCCCCTAACCGAATTGATTAAACATGAAGGGTTCAAGAAACGCTTCTCTTAGCTTTTACAGTCTAAGGTCTCATGCCTTCCCACAGACTCCATCAATTTGCAAGATGAAAAGCCTGCAGTTATTCTAGGTCCTATGGTAGAAGACAGGAATGACTCATCCCCTCCCTTATACACTTCCTTGAACATACATGACAAGGTACTGCACAACTGCTTGATGGATTTGGGGGATTCTCACAACCTCATGCCCAAAACTGTCATGGAAGAGTTAGGGATAGAAGTCACCCGAGCCTATCATGACCTCTATTCCTTTGACTCCAGAAGAGTTCAATGTCTAGGAGTTATCAAAGACCTGGTCGTGACCTTGTTTCAGTTGCCCATGAAAAGTGTGGTCATGGATATTGTAGTGGCTGATGTCCCCCCTCAAGTTCGGTATGTTGTTATCAAGATCTTGGATAAAATGACTGTGGGGAACTTTGCAAATGGACCTCACATATGCTACTATCCCAGTGTTTGGAGGAGAACATAGAAGGCTATACAGGGAAGCCCAATTGGCCTATATAATTAATGATGAAGCCAATCCTACCAACCATCCTATTTTTGCCTTGGACATTGATTTGGGTTCCAGTCTACTACAACTCACTCATGCTCCTGAGCCTCCTCTTAAACTTAGAAAGAAGCCCACCACTCCTCATGAATTTTCTTCCCCCATCTCCCCCGTATGGAAAATGTTTTTTGATGGAGCCTCTTCCAGGGAAGGCGTTGGTGCTGGGGTGTTTTTTGTGTCACCTGCTCAGGAAACCATGCCTTTCTCATACAAACTAGAATTTGAAGCTACCAACAATGTGGAAAAGTATAAATCTATTGTCCTAGGATTAAGAGCCGCAAGGGAAATGGGAATTCAGGAAGTAGCAATGTTCAGAGATGCAGAGTTGGTGGTCCAACAGATCAGAAACGCTTATCAGGCTAAGCATCCTCGACTCAGAAGTTACAGAAATGATGTATGGGACCTAATTGTCAGTTTCTTCTCAGCATTTAACATTTCTTTCATCCCAAGAGAGAAGAACACAGTGGCAAATTCCTTGGCTACATCAGCAAGCAATTTCAAAGTGCCCTTGCCGCCCAAATTCAGATATGATGTGGAAGTAAAATGCAGGCCCTCCATACCTGACAACGTCAAACATTGGAAGGTATTCAAGGATGATCTCGAGATCAAGAAATTCTTGGAGACTGTCGAAGAATTTTCAGAGATGCATATCGACCAAGACTCTGTCTCTGAATAAGAGCTTGATGGCGGTAAGTTTCTGAGTAAAATAGTAGAGCGTAACATCATGCAGCTCCCCAACAACCATATTCCAAGGGGACTGGTTCCTTTGGAAAGGATTTTTGATAGAAATGATGTGTCCTTAAAACGGGATATCTCGGAGGATGACGCTGGTACTATTCAGTGCAACATTGGCACTGAAAGTGAGCCCAGGTTTGTCAAATTATCAAAGAGTCTGACAAAGGAGCAGTGGTCTAAATACACTAGACTTTTGAGAGAATTTTCTGATGTGTTTTCCTGGACCTATGAAGATCTCAAAACATATAACACTTATGTCATTGATCATAAAATCCCGTTGAAAAGGGAGGCAAAGCCGTTTAGGCAGAAGCTAAGACAGATCAATCCTATGATGCTGCCTATTATGGAAAGGGAAGTGAAGAAGTTGCTATAGGCCCAGATCATCATACCACTGAGATATTCAGAGTGGGTGTCCAACTTGGTACCAATAAGGAAAAAGAATGGAGAAATCAGACTCTGTGTAGACTTTAGAAACCTGAACAGGAGCTCATGAAAGGATAACTACCCCTTAGAAAAGATGGAACATATACTGCAAAGGGTAATAGGGGCATCCAGGATGTCCATGATCGATGGTTTCTCTGGCTACAATCAAGTCTTTGTTCTTCTTGAGGACAGGGAAAAGACGACATTTACCACTCCATGGGGCACATTCATGTATGCCAAGATGCCTTTTGGATTGATGAATGCAGGGGCAACGTTTCAACATGCCATGGACATAGCTTTCATTGGGGAAAAGGATAAATTAGTGGTCGTCTATCTGGATGACATCACAGTATTTTCAAAATCTGATAAAGAACATTGTTTTCATCTAAGGAAGGTTTTCCTAAAATGTAGGAGTTTTGGCATTTCATTGAATCCCAAGAAATCTTTGTTCGCCATGCAGAAGGGAAAATTACTAGGCCACATAGTATCAGCGGAAGGAGTCAGGATCGATCCTGGAAGAGTTGAGGCAATACAAGCCTTATCCATACCGAGGTCAAGGAAGGAGGTCCAATATTTCCTTGGTAAGATTAATTTTCTGAGTAGATTTGTTCCTAACTTTGCTGAGGAGGTAAAACTTATAACAGTCATGTTAAGGAAAGGAAATGAAGTGAGGTGGACTACTAAATCACGAAATTACTTTGAGAAAATAAAGAAGGCCTTGAATGAATCCCCTGTGCTTATCAGTCCCAATTACTCAAAGCATTTCCTTATTTTCTCCTTTTCCTCACCTGACACGGTGGCCACTGTTTTATTACAGACAAACAAGGTTGGGCTAGAGCAGCCTATTGCCTATTTCAGCTGAGCATTGAGGGATGTCGAAGTCAAGTATGACACTATGGAGAAGCAGACCTATGCCTTGGTAAAGGCTCTCAAGGCATTTAGAATCTATGTCCTACAGTAAAAAATCATTGCCTATGTCCCCTCAACTATTGTTAAAGACATTCTTATTCAGCCTGACATAGACGGGAGGAGGAGTAAGTGGATAGGCAGGATTCTGGAATTTGACCTGGAAATAAAGCCTACCAAATTGATCAAGGGTCAAGGTTTAGCCAAGCTATTTTTTGAAGCCAATTGCCAAGCCTTGGGGGTAAGTTTCATCAATGAATGCTCAGGAATTCAGCAGGGTCAGCTCTCTGAAATAGACCCTAATAGGGAGCCCCCATTGGCTAGATGTCCCTGGTATAGGGATGTCATATATTTCCTGTAAGAGTTGCGGCCTCTAGACAGCCTGCAAAGAAACAAGGCAAAATCTCTGAAGCTCAAAGCAGTCAGATACTGCCTTATCGATCAAGTTTTATATTGGAAAGACCCCTTGGGGTTGCTTTTGAAATGTGTAGATCCGCAAGAGGCTGATAGGATCATGGTTGAATTTCATGACAGCCTATGTGGAGGGAATCATTTCTGGAAAACCACAGCCTACAAAATCCTCAGGGCTGGGTACTACTGGCCCACCGTATTCACCGACGCCTGGAGAAGGGTTAGAGATTGCGTCAAATGTCAAAGATTTGCAGGAAAACAATAGCTCAAGTCTTTTTCGTTAAATCCTGTGGTTGTTTCAGGACCTTTCTAGCAATGGGGCCTAGATTTCATTGGATAAATTCACCTCACTTCCAGTGGGCAGCACAAATGGATCCTGACTGCTACAGATTTATTTACCAAGTGGATTGAAGCTATCCCCACCAGGAGTGCTTCCCACAAGGTAATCATTGGATTCCTGGAGGACCTCATTACAAGATTCGGCTGCCCAAGTAAGCTTGTCACTGATAACGCGGCCTCTTTCAGGGCTGAGCTGTTAGCCAAGTTCTGTGAGCAATTCAGGATCAAACTGATTCACTCCACCCCATACTATCCCCAGGGCAATGGTTTAGCAGAATCCTCCAACAAAAGCCTGATAAGGATCATCAAAAGACTGTTGGAAGACAACAAGAAGGCCTGGCATTCAAGATTGAAATTTTCTCTATGGGCCGATCGAGTGACCACGAAGAGATCTATAGGCGTATCTCATTTCCAATTAGTCTATGGAGAAGAGGTTGTTTTTCCTTCTCATTTAGCCATTCCTATAGCAAAATTCCTCCAGGATCATCAAGAGGAGCCTGATGACATGATCAGAAGAATTCATTAGCTAGTGGAAGTCCAGCAGGCCAAGGAGCAGGTAATGGACAGAATTCAGGACCATCAGCAAAGGATCAAGGACATTTTTGATAAGAAGGCCAAGAAGGAAGAGTTTCGGATAGGAGACCTAGTACTGAAATTGGATGCTCCTAAACAAGATAGAGGCAAGCAGGGAAAATTCGAAGCCCTGTGGATCGGGCCTTTCAAAGTATCTGAAGTATTCTCGAATAACACCTACAGGGTACGGGATTTGAAGGATCAAGAAGTTTTCAATGGCCCTATGAATGGGCATTTCCTAAAATGATTTTTCTCTTTAGCCACACTTGGCTCTTTCACGGTTATAAATATTGTTTTTCTTTCCATCATTAAGTTTTAATAAATGACTCCATAGCCCAACAACAAGGCACTGGAGCTGCAAAATGAGTCCTTAGAGCATCATAGGGATGAATCTATCCCCCATGGAGCCTAATGTTAGTAACAGTTCTTTTCCTAGGCACAAGAGTGTTCATATCTACAAGTTGCATGAGAAGAGCCCGAGCACAGCACAGAAAAATCACGTTTTAGGCTTCCAAGTAAGTAAGCGAGCGAGATTATATTATCAACGGTCTAGATTCATCCCTAAGGGCAGATCGGCGGTCGGCAGAAAATTGCGGTTAGTGGAGTTGCACTGAGATTAGCTTGATAGATAGCGCCCATATTGCATGCAAGAAAGGATAGCAGTCGTCCATCCAAAGGACATGTGGTGTGTGATCTAGTCACGTCGGCTTTTCGGCATTCGCGAGTTCGAAGGGTGAGGGTTCTATGTCGTTCTACATCTTGAAACCCTGAACCCCGAAGCACAGAAAGCGCCCAAAGTCGGGCCCGTAGTATCACAGAGCAGTCTCAGCCGTCCATCCAAAGGGGACACTTGGTGCGCAATTAGGCTCCTCGCCTTTTCGCCCATTGCAACTTCGAAGCGCAAGGAGTGGCTCCTTCATATCCCCAAGGCATGAAGTGCCAAGAGCATCCAGGACCCGGGCCCACAGTATCATCGAGTGAGTTCAGGACCATCAGATCTGAGAAGGACGCGTGGCACCCAATTAAGCCATCTCAGCATTTCACTCATCGCGACTGTGATAGGCAAGGATTAGCTCCTTCCCATTCACGAACGTCGAAATTGCCTTGAGAATAAACACAGGGTCACATCCCGTGGTCACTTAGGAAATAAAAAGAGTTGTGCAAGAAGGGCCAAAGGCGTCAAGTTTGGCCACAAAGGGGATCATCATGATCTCCAGGTGCCATCTAATTCGAGCTCAATCCTGGTTTTCGCTTGGAGTAAATGAAGGTGAGAAGGGGTGGTTGAAACCTCTCCTCATTCATTAAGTGTAATGTATGGAGGGTCTGGCAATATGTCTGCCCGAGAGGGTCCTATGTACCAATTTTTCCAAAGAAGCCATGCCGAGTCCTTGACTAGCCAGAGAGGTCTGCACATGCTAACTCAGCACTTAATGGCTCAGATACTCCCCTTGCAGGAGCCATGCGTAGTTAAGGTGGCGTCTGACAAATAATATCTGTCCGAATTTGGATGAAGGAACACCAAGCCTTGTATGACTGAGCACACCTCTGTTAGGCGAATTTTTCTGAGTATATAGACTCAGTCTTTGTATTTTGTAATCATCGATGGTGGAGCAAGGCTCCCAGTTGTAAAGCTTTAATGGAGCACTATTATTCCTGGTTATGTGTGGAATTTTGAGACTTCTTGTCTTATGCATGTCAGTTTCTTTCACGTCTTTGTTTACAATGTATTAGAGTAGCTCAGAATTGGAGGATCCAGTCGAGTTGTAACTGTTATAGGATGATGTAGGTTGGATCACTGTAAAAGTTTCATTATTTCTAATCGGTCTCTGTGATTTTCTTAGTGTTGAACGACTTGGAATTGGAGGATCCATTCAAGTCCCCCTTTCAGTTTCTCGAAGCCCTGAACCAAGAGGATCTTGCATTCATAGTTTTTCTTCTACAAACTACTGAAAGGTCTGTTGCTTGAGGTAGTTTGTTCACTTCTCTCACCAAGTCTTCAACCTGCTCATCTTTAAATCAACTCACTGACTGAAGTTAGATCAAGACCTCCTTTGTTCCTTACATACCAGACCCAATCCCCGAGTTAGAGTGATATCTCCCCGAGTCTCTACCCATTTGATCACCCATTAAAATCTATCGTGACATAAAACTGATGGGCGTTGGACTCTGCTCCTGCAAGAAATCCAGGAGTGACTTCTGACACTAACATAAGGGAATCGAGTTCTTTGACTCTTCAAACCCAAAATCCTATTCACACTAAGCCTCTTCGATATTTCACCTACCGGGACTTTGCGGACCAAGACTTCGTGATTTGCGAAGATGAGGGGTCTCGCACCTGGGTTTCTCGGGATCCGAAACTCTGAATCCCATATATACACTAAGCTCATTTCAGATTTTCGCAAGTCGGATTTTGTGATGTGCGCAAACAAGAGGTCTCGCACCTAGGTTTCCCGGGAGCCGAAACTCTGAAACCCATATATACACTAAGCTCATTTCGGGGTTTCACAAGTCAAGGTTTCACGATATGCGAAGACAATAGGTCTCGCACCTAGGTTTCCCGAGAGATGAAACTCTGAAGCCCATATATACAATAAGCTCATTTCGGGGTATCGCAAGTCGGGATTTCACGATGTGCATAGACAAGACGTCTCACACTTGAGTTCCCGGGAGCCAAAACTCTGAAACAATGAAACCTAAGGAAACCATTCTCTCAGGTACAAGGCTTCCAAATTTAGTCTACAAAATCCTTCAACGGGTTCTTGGGTAAATATCCCCAGGCTAGGTGACCTAACTAAAAGGCCTTCTTAATTTACCGATCTATGAACTCTGTGACATGGGTGAGGTAAGATCAAATGGTTTCTAAAGCGGTATTCCTTTAAAGGAACTCATGTCGGCTCTAGAAGGTGTGGGAACTTCCCGGGAGGAGGTGCCTTCAGGAAAATCAAACCAAGGCATAGCATGAGTCAAACACATGGGACAAATATCAAGGGAAATGGGCTCATAATATTAACTTATTCATTCTCTACATAAACCGATTATGGTCATATATGTATGAGAATGCATCCATTATTTCTGGTCAAAACACCAAGCAAACACTGATATACATAAATCATTTATGAGTGTACAAACATGAGAATATGTCCATTATATTCAATTCAAGATACGAGATATAAACACTTATAAAAAAAACACCAGGTGTGACATGACTGCTGAGAGGGGTGCTCGTTTCGACCCAACCGTAGGCTCAGTGATTCCAATCGGATTTACCACTAGCCACCCCCGAACTGGACCACGATGCTTGAGACTTAGTCTCCTACTTCCCACTTGTCAGAAGTTGAGGACGAAGGTTACTCTCCTTCTCCTCTGCTCATGACTCACTGTATTTTCCGGATTTCTTTTAGTTCTCCTTCCGCAATTCTTGTCATGCGTGCT
>ML781599.1:184831-214101 GCA_009831015.1 Picea engelmannii | reverse complement strand
TTCCTTGCCTTTTTCCTGTGAGGTTGTGTGTGGCACGAATTTCCCTGTCCGATGGTCAGGTCTGAGAGATTCTACGGATGGGAGGTTCACCCCCATCCCCTCATTTACTCTTGAGGATCCTCCCCACCTACCATCCAGGTGGGTAATTCATTCAGGGGTCTGAGAGTGAGCTTTGGTTTCCGAGCATGTACAAACCAGTATGGTTTCGGTTCAATGGAAGTTAACGCAGCCATTCCCAGCCCCTTCCACCACCTCTCATTAGCCATCATGGTCTCTTTCAGCACATCCCCCTCCCAACAATCACGGGACACATATTCCTGATATAATTTTCATTCATCGACCTTTTATACAAAGGTCTGTCAAATCAAACATTTACATATTTGAGTTTGCCATAGTTTTTGACCAATATAGTTATTTTTACAGACCAGGGGAAACAGGGTGTTACATTTGTCCACCTGTCTGGGGATGATATGTTGTGCTAAAGTTTAGATTTGTGCCAAATCCTTTAAACAATCCCTTCCATAAATTGGAAGTAAACTTTGTATCTTTATCCAAGACAATTGTCCTAGGTATCCCATGCAACCTAGCAATTTCCTTCATAAAAATTTATGTAATATTAGCCACTATATGTGTTGTATTCACAGGCACAAAATGAGCAGCCTTTGTTAATTTTTCAACCACCACCATGATTGAATCATGTTGTTTATTCATTCTCAGTAATCCTATGATGAAATCCATGGTGATCACTTCCCATTTCTACTCTAGAATTGGCAATGGCTGCAGCAAACCTGTTGGGTGCCTATGCCTAGCCTTCAACTTATGACATTCCATACATCAAGCGATGTAATTGGAAACATCCTTCTTCATTCCTCACCAAAATAATTGGCTTCTTACTGCTGTAATTTTTTTTTTTGGTAATCAGGATGTCCAGCATAAGGAACATCATGCATTTCCTTCAGTACCAAATTTATCAGTTCTCCAGAACTAGGAATATAGATTCTATTTTTATGCACGAGTAATCCATCTTCCTTTATCTCATTATCCTTTATTTTTTGTTGTACATCTCTTTGTTGTAAGTTTTCCTTTACCTGTAGGTAATGTTGATCTGTAAAAAGATCATCTAAAATTCTGCTCTTCAAGTCTGATTGATGCATACTGACAGAGGCATCATGCATGAGATGCACTCTTCTACTAAGTGCATTGGAAAATTATTCTCATTTCCCTTGATATGATTGATATCGAAGTCATATTCACTTAAAAAATTCCACCCATGTTGTTTGCATGGAATTCAATGTTGGATGTTCAAAAAGATACTTCAGGCCAATGTGGTATGTCCTTAATTCAAATTTCTTCCCCATGAGGTAATGCCTCCACATCCTCAAGGTGTGGACAATGACAGTAAGTTCTAATTCGTGGGTGGCATAGTTCCTCTCATGTTCCATAATCTTTCTGGACTCATATCCAATGACATGTCCATTTTGTGTGAGGAATCCCCCAATTCCTTCCTTACATGCATCTGTACATACCACAAAACTTTTATTTGGGTTAGAAATCTTTAACACAGGTCCACTAGTAAGTAATTCCTTCAATATATTAAAATTATTTTCACACTTGTGTGTCCATTCAAATTTAGTTCCCTTCTTTTGCAAGGAAGTGATGGGATGTGAAATCTTACATAACCCTACTATGAACCTTCTGTAGTATCCAACTAATCCCATAAAATATCTGACACCTGAAACATTACTGGGTGTTGGCCATCCTCTAATGGCTTCGATATTCTCTAGATCTACTGCTATGCCCTGCTTTGAAATAATGTGTCCCAAGTAATGGATCTGATTTTCATAAAAATAACACTTACTCAACTTGGCATACAACTGATGTTGTCTCAGTACTTGCAATACCAGTCTTAAGTGATGTTCATGCTCCTTTTCAGACTTAGAATAGAAAAGTATGTCATCCAATAATACTATGAAAAAATTATCCAATTAATTTCTTAATATGCCATTCATTAAGAACATGAAGATAGTTGGTGCATTGGTTAGTCCAAATGGCACCACTACAAACTCATAATGCCCATACATGGTCCTAAAGGTTGTCTTATGAATGTCTTCTTCCTTGATTCTTACCTGATGGTATCCTGCCCTCAGGTCAATCTTTGAAAATATCTTTGCTCCTCTTAGTTGATCAAAGAGTTCATCAATTCGGGGTAAAGGATACTTGTTTTTTATAGTGTACTTGTTCAGATATCGAAAGTCAATACATAGCCTCAAGGTTCCATCCTTATTTTTGACAAAAAGTACTCGTCCTCCCTAAGGTGAAACACTTGGACATATGTACCTTTCATCAACAATTCCTCCAACTGCATTTGTAATTCTTTTAACTCTAGTGTGCTCATTCTATAAGGTGTTTTTGACACCAAGGAAGCTCTTGACACTAAATCAATTGAGAAATCTATCTCCCTCCTTGGTGGCAATCCTGGTATTTCTTGGAATTCATCTTCAAAATCCAGTAGCACCGAGAAATCTTCAAGGCTTGGCCCCTTTGTATTATATGGATCTTCCACATGAGATTCATATAGTTGACATCCTTTCCTAAAACATATTTTCAGCTGTAAGTCTGAAATCTCCCTTCTAGATATGGGTCTTGGAACTCCTTTGATAGTGCTCTATTTTCCATTTCCATCAAGACATGTAAATGTCTTTTTATGACAATCTAGGACAACATGATGCTTTTCCAACCAATCCATTCCAATCAGAATATCATAAGACCCCAATGGTATGATATTTACATCAATACTAGTATTCACACCATTAAGACTTATGGAATAACTTTTGACCATGTCATGGATCCTTCTTTTAGTTCCAGTGGCTAACTAAACCAAACTTGCTTTTCCAAGTTTACTTTTATCCAAATGTAATCTATCCACTATGTTAGGATCAATGTAACAATGAATTTCTCTTGAATCAATCAAAATAGAAACAGGTCGATTTATGATCTTACCTTCCACCTCGATCATATTGGACCGGTACTCTTCTTGTCGATCATTTAAACATGCATAGATTCTTCCCATATCTTCGACTGTTGTAGCTTATTGGATGTTGTGCACAGTATTCACTCTTTCTTTTCTGTGTGGGAAATCCTTGTACAGGTGATATTCCTTGCATCCCCACTATTGGATTGGTGGTCTTCCCCTTTTTCCCAAGGAATAATCCTTCTTGGAATCTCCCTTAGCATATTGATCTTGATGATTTCTATTAGGCTCATTCCTACTAAAGGGATGTTTGAATCCTTTCCTCCTCTGATTAGACTTCGCATTTTTCTTGTCCTTCCAAGATTTCTGCAGGGATTCTCTTCCCTGGCCTTTCTCATATAGGTATTTAGCCTTCCTGATGGCCTCTTTCAAGGTCTTGGGTTCATCATACTTGATATTTTCCTTATAAAAGCTTGGCAGTCCACTTAGAAATCTCTTTATTTTCACTTTCTCATCACCAATGAGCCTAACATACTTTAACAATCCCAAGAAATTTGTCTCATATTCTTCCATAGTCATGCTTCCCAATCGGAGTTCAAAGAACTCCTGCATTTTCTTGTCATATAAATTCTTTGAGAGGTACTCCCTCTGGAAGTACTTATTGAACTGCTTCCAAGTGATCCTACTTTCATTAACATGTTGCACTTGCTTCATTTGGTCCCACCACATTGCAACTTTCTTGTGTAAATGGTGTAGATTTTAACCTTGTACAATATCTATTGCAAACAAATATACAGTAAAAGAACAAAAAAGATACAATGACAAATACAAACATTACACAGATATTTTTCCCCTGGAAACCCAAACCGAGAAAACTAGCATATTCTATATGCATTCATATGTGATACATTGTTTACAATACAATATACATATAGGAGCTAGTGGCATCCAAAACCCTAACCCAATGACATGGATTAGTCCACAACCCTAATTCCTTAACTGGAAATAGAAAACCATTGGCAAAAACCATGTGTCGAAAAACCACCTAAATATGTAACACGTTTCCTAAGGCATGTGACACATTTATCGAGGAAGAATTTTTTTTCTCGGGGGCACTACCCTCGAACCCCCTACACAGCCGACGCATATGCTCCTACTACTCATGAAAATAATATAACACATACCCAACATTCTCCCACTTGTTGTTTTCTTTGCGTATAGGGGGTTATAGGGTTACATAGTCAACAATGACCATGGATCCTCTACACCAAGAGAACTTCTCAGTGCTCACAGATTTTTTTAATGAATCTGCAACATTCTTCAAAGTGTCCACCTTCATCAACAATACTTTCTTTTCTTCAAACATGTCTCTCACAAAGTGATATTGAATATCAATATGATTTGTCTTTGAATGATGAGTTGGGTTCTTCGCCAGAAAAATTTCACTCTGACTGTCACAATCTTTCCTTACAGCTTGATGTACCAACCCAAAACCTGAACACAATATTTGTAACCATACTGCTTCCTTACTTGCATGAGTGGTTGCCATGTATTTAGCTTATGTAGTTGAAAGTGACACTACAGCCTGCAGGGATGATTTTAGGGCCTAAATTTCTCTCATGGGCTAACTTTCCATGGTTTTTACAAAACCAAGATTCTCTATTTTAAAAATGATTCACCCAAGTTCTATAGGATAAAATTATTTTACCTTTAAAATCGCAAAAATTTTATAAAAAAATATATAAAATACTCAGAAATTTGAATATTTTTAAAAAAATATCGCCAAACATTTATATTTGACATATGAAGGATTAGTAAGATTCGCCAAGGTTTATACATTTAAAAATAAATTTCCATCCTTAAAATCATCCCTGACAGCCTGTCTTTTTCTCATCCAACTTATTGCTCCTCCAAATAGGTTAAACACATACCCACTTGTAGATCTCCTACGATCCAGATCTCCAGCCCAGTCTACATCCACAAAGCCATGTATATCCACTACTCTGTCCAATCCTGGTGTTCCTTCGTAGCAAAATCCATAGTTAGCAGTGCCACGCAAATACCTGAAAACCCTTTTTACTATTGTCCAATGCTTCTTCCCTGGTTTTGACATATACCTTCTCAAAACTCCCACTGCATGTGCAATTTTCAGTCTAGTACAGACTATTGCATACATCAAACTGCCAACTACACTCGCATATGGAACATGAGACATGTCCTCCTCCTCTTCATGCGTCTTGGGACACTGATCCACAAATAACTTTACACCAATAGGAATAGGAACCATTGACCGGTTTACATTCCTGCATATTAAACCTCTGTAATATTGTCTCGACATGTTTTCTCTGATTTAACCAGAGTTTCCTCCTTTTTCGATCTCTTTTAATTTCCATGCCCAAAATGAAATTTGAAGCACCAAGATCCTTCATGTGAAATTTAGAGGAAAACTGAGTTTTTCACATACTGGATAATCTCCTTGGTGTTTCCTATACACAACATGTCATCCACATATAAGACCAAATAAATCAAATGATCACCAATTAATTTAAAATACACACAATGATCCTCTTTTCTTCTTGTGAAGTCAAGTCCCAACATATAAGTGTCAAATGTTTTATACCACATCCTTGGTGATTGTTTTAAACCATACAGAGACTTTTTCAGCTTGCATACCAGCTCCTTCTTTCCCTTCGCAACATAACCTTCTGGTTGTTTCTTATAGATCTCTTCTTCCAGATCCCCATGTAGGAATGTTGTCTTCACATCCATTTGTTCTATTTCAAAATCAAATGAAACAAAAATAGATAATAAAAATCTTATGGAGGTTAACCTCGAAACAAGGAAGAAAATATCACCAAAATTAATTCCCTCAACCTGGGAATAACCCTTTGCTACTAACCGAGATTTGTGTTAGTCCAATTTTCATTTTGCATTCAACTTATTTTTAAATAACCATTTGCTTCCAATGGGATTTCTTCCAATTGGAAACTCCACTAGATCCCAAGCCTCATTCTTATCCAAAGATGACATTTCTTCATTCATGGCCCTTTTCCAGAGATTTGCATCCTCTGAATCCACTGCCTCCTGACAGTTCTAGGATCATCATCAGTAATATACAAAGAAAAATTTGAATGTAAATCAGATGGAGTACACCTTTCTGGTATCCTTTTCCGAACTGATCTCCTCAATACTGGAGTATGAGGATCTTCATCTTCTGATTCATGTTCTTCTATAGAGTCTGACTCATCATCTTTTAAATCAAACTTTATTTTATCTGGTTCTTCCTTACTTGGTGGGACTTCTTGTTTAACAACATCCTTCATTTCTCTAAATACCACATCTCAGCTATACACTACCTTCTTAGTTTCTGGGTTCCAAATCTTATAACCTTTGATACCATCTTTGTATCCAATAAAGATACACTTTTTGGCCTTCTTATCTAGATTACTCATGTTTTCCTTTGGAACGTGAACATATTCATCACATTCAAATACCTTAAGATGTGTGAGAGAAGGTTCCTTACCATTCCATACCTCTTGTGGAGTCTTCTCATCCAACACTAATGAGGGTGATTTGTTGACCAGGTAACATGAAGTACCCACTGCCTCTTCCCAGAATTCATTCCCTAGCCCGACACCACTGAGCATGCACCTTGCATTTTCCATCAGCGTTGTGTTCATCCTTTATACAACTCCATTCTTCCAAGTTGTATATGGAGTAGTCTTCTTCCTCTCTATATTGCACTTCTTACAGAATTCTTCAAATTTATTCCCGTAGAACTCTCCGCCATTATCTGTCCTTAGCACCTTAATTCTTTTCTCTGTTTGATTCTCAACAAGAGCCTTAAACTCTTTAAACCTGTCAAAGACTTCATATTTCTTCCTGAGGAAATATATCCAAGTATTCCTTGAGAATTCATTTATAAATGAGACATAGTACACAGATTTTCCCAATGATGGGATCGACATAGGTCAAAAAACATCATTGTGAACTAGTTGTAAGATTCCTTCTGCCCTACTTTCACCAGAGGGGAATATTACCTGATTATGCTTCCCATATAGACAATGTTCACATAAATCAAAATCCAGAGAACAGTTAGACATACCATCAACCATACCTTTACTGTGTAGTAGTCAAAGACCCTTCTCTCTGATATGCCCCAATCTTTGATGCCACATCATAACCTTTTCTCTAGAGACTGTAGGAGTTCTTTCTTCTTCAACTCCAATATCAGGAACAATGGAAATATTACACCCATCACTAACAGTGCTTCCTTCCATCTTATACAGAGTTCCAAACCGATCTCCTTTCAGCAACACCATTGCTCCTCGAACCATCCTGCAGGTTTCCTTTTCAAATATTGTTTTTACCCCTGGATCGTCCATTTTTCTTACAGAAATCAAATTTCTGGGAAAACCTGGGATGTGCAAAACACCAGGCAGTGTTCTAATCCTTTCATATATGAGCCTCAACTTGAATTCTCCTCGTTCTATGATTCTGGTTGTCAAATCATCACCTAAGAAAACATTACCTCCATCATACCTTTCATAATCACAGAACCACTCCCTATGGGGAGTCATATGAAAAGATTCCCCAGAGTCAACCAACCATGCCTCATGATCTGCATCTGTGCTTAAAGAATTCAAGTACACATCCCCTCCTTTCTTGGAGGTCTTTTCTTCTGTAGAATGAGATTCTTCAGATCCCTTCTTTTTCTCAACCTTGGATCTACACTACTTCTTGTAGTGCCCTTCTTTTCCACATCTCCAACATACCCTTACAAACTTTCCAAGAGATTTAGATCTACCCTTAGACTTAGATATCCCACTTGAGAAATTAGATCTATTCATTTCTTGGGAACGTCCTCTTGCAAATAATGTGTCTCTGCTCTATCCTTCCATATTCTTCCGTCTCATCTCCTTTGACAATAAGGATGAGACCATTTCATCAAACTTCAAGGAAATTGTATTACTACTTATGGACACAACCAGACTATCCTAGGAGTCTGGTAAAGAATAGAGTAAACTAATACATTTATCTTCATCTGAAATTTTAATCTCAACATATACTAACTAACTTACCACAGTATTGAAGGTGTTCAAATGCTCTTCCACCAAGTCTACATCTCTCATCCTCAGGTTATACAACTTATTTCTCAGGAATAATTTATTTACCAGGGACTTAGACTGATACAACTTCGCCAATTTTTCCCATAAATCCTTGGTTGTAGCTTCCTCTGACACATTCAGTAATACTGAATCGAAGAGACACAGTTAGATTGTGCTCTTTTCCTTTCGATCCAACTTTTTCTAGTCATCTCTTGAAGTTCTCGTAGGTGTAGTACCTGAATCTACCATGATCTCTTGATCTCTGTCCACCAACAGATCTTCCATCTAGAGCTTCCACATCTCAAAAAATTTCCCATTAAACTTCTCGATCTCCATCTTCAAATTGCTTGCCATTTTTTTTCACTTGAAAAATCAATACCGCAGATCTCCCACTGTAACAAGGCTTATCACAGTCCCGAGCCAAACCCTTGACCACAAAGGAGTCCCCCTGAATCCAACAAAGCTCTGATACCAAATGTAGATTTTAAACTTGTACAATATCTACTGCAAACATATATTCAGTAAAAGAATAGAAAAGATACAATGACAAATACAAACATTACATAGAGACTTTTCCCTTGGAAACCCAAACTGGGAAAACCAACATATTCTATATTCATTCATATGTGATACATTGTTTACAATAAAATATACAGATAGGAGCCAACGACATCAAAAACCCTAACCCAATGTCCTGGATTAGTCCACAACCCTAATTCCTTAACCAGAAATAGAAAACCATCAGAAAAAAACATGTGCCGAAAAACCACCTAAATATGTGACACGTTTACCGAGGAAAAAAATGTTAGGGGTGTTACCCTTGAACCCCGATGCATACGCTCCTACTACTCGTGCAAAGAGTATAACACATACCCAACAAATGGTAGGTGGAAATCCTAGCTTCCATATTTGATGAATAGTTATGTAATTGAAAATATCCAGAGTCCAAGAAACCATGTTTGAGCATCATCTTCCCTTTCTCTTTCACCATCGAAGGAAGGTGGCTTGAGATTCCTCAGTTCTCATTGAAATTTATATACCTCTTACTTCCTTCTTTTTTTTCTAACAAGAGACACCTCTAAACTACTTTCAGGGTCTTTCGATGCATAAAAATTTTCTTCTGAGTAAGGAGGTGGGTGGTGTCCATGAGCTCTGATGGCACGTTTGGAATACCCATCTCTTCCACGATCATTACTTCCTTCATGGAACTTGCCTTCTTCCTCTTGTCTTGACTTTGATCCCTTCTTCATTTGTATCTACAACTGATTTAAGCTCTACAACACTTGAGGATTTATCTGACTTTTCTCTCTCATTAGTCTCTCGTTGTCTTCTTTGTAGCTCTGCACTTCCATCTTCAGGCTTCTTATCGTTTCCTTTTCTCCTTTTCCCTTGCGTCCATTGACATCTGTCTCTGCATTACCAATTTTGGTATTATGGCCTTCGACCTCCTTATCATGACTAGAGGCTCCCTCACCTTCTTCCATTTCCTCAATACACATCCTGAGTTGATGTGTTTAAACCCCTTAATTCTGCAAAATGTGCAAACGACCATTTTGTTATAATTATGCATGCAATAAACAAAATTTCCAAACCATGCTACAGGTCCCTTTATTTATTTTTTCATGGAGATCATATCCCCATTCTCTGAAAATAATAGTGTCATGATGTCCTTGGATGAGACAGATTTTTATCCTTCACAGGAACCTCCTTCAAACCACCTTCCCAGGTGGCCACGACTAGAAACCATGGCTAAATTCTTCCTTAGCACTTTTCTATCTCGAAGACCACCAATTCGTCCCTTATCCATCCTTCCCTCAGCTCTTAATATGCATATGACCATGGCCATGACCCTACGCTTAGCTAAAAAAGAGCTTGTCCAGAGCTTCAGGACTTCAAAACTTTTAGCCAGGACTGGATCAACGGTCCTCATCCTCTTTCATGATCAATGATCGATATCCACTTCAGGACTCCGCGCTTCGGGAGTCTCAACTTTCCTCGCTTTCCTCCACCCGAAATGATTTTACCTAGAGTTCATGATCTATCAATATGTGTCCTCCCACATATCAGTGGTTGTGAATCGCTTTGGCTCTTAAGGATTCAGAAGTTTCAATACTTTCCTCCTACACTTTCTCCCGGAGTGATTTCACCCGAAGTCGACGATCTTTCAATGTGTGTCTTCTAGAATAAATGGTCGATATGTACTCCGACCTTCGGGCCTTCAGGAGTTTTCAACCCAACGCGACCTATCAAATCTTTCCCCATTGGAGTTCCCAGTCTCCGAACTACACGATCTGTCACCATGTGGCAAAATACTGGAAGCAGATATGTGGCCCAATCAGGTGGGTGCCACATGTCATGTTCTAACTAACTTTTCAATACTCCAAATTCCCAAAACTTACTAACACATGGCACACATCCCAAGTGACATCCGTAAGACATGTTACTTTGGGAATTCCAGTATCCACATCACCTCTAGGTGATGTCATCATGCCCCATCACTTTGTATCTTTGGGCTTCAGGACTTCAAGAGTTTCCATACTAGCACACTTCCAATTCTCTCGAACTCTGAATTCCCGAACTGGCCAATCTGTCTCCCGGTTTCCTCCTAGATCCGATGACTAAGATTCACTTAAGGTATTCACCTAGATTCCAGAGATATGCACCATGTTTCCTCCTTAATCTAACAGTTAAGGATTACTTCGAGTCTTCAGACTTCAGAAATCTCAAATTTCAAAACTTATTTGGCCCCACTATCTTTTATCTAAATCCCTAGATCTAGTGACACATATCTCTTGACAGATAAATGGCTAAGATCCTTTTGGATCTTCAGGTTTCAGAAATATGAACTTCAAACCTCCTCGAAGTACATAGGATTCTTCCACGTGTCCCCTTGAATCAGATAGTTGAGGCTTACTTCAGGCCTTCACTTGAAATCCACATATTTACGCCACGTCTCTTCTGGATCAGATGACCAAGATTCATCTCGGACGATTTGACACTTGAGATACAAGATTTAAGGACATGCACTGCAATATCCAGCAAGCATGCATAATCTAAGATTTAGTTAAACGATAATTAAAATACACAGCGGAATACAATCATACACAGATAATAATATCACAATATAGAGCACTTATCTTTATAAAAAGGAGACACCAACTGGTTGCAGACCAAGGACGTTCCACCCAACAGTAAACACCACCGCTCCAAATCTCAACAATGGTGTCACCCCCGAGCCAGGACTATGAATCCACAAGGATAATTCCAGAGTGTACTTAGGTTCTCAAACCAATTAGCTCTCAAGTTGTCACAAGTTTCCCAACACCCACAACAATCCAAGTACCCAACTCTCTTCCACCCAGCTTGTACCACCCAAGAGAATGGACCTCCACCCTTCTCTTCCATTCAATCCCTCGGGCATTCCTTCTTTTTCTAGGGCCTCCAACACAGTTGGTCCAGAATCACAATGATGGAACTCTCAAGACTCACAGTTGTGAACAAAACAAGTCACATGCCAACGCATCTTAGACATGCAAGCCCCAAGTCATGGATGGATTGCACCAGTGACCATTACAACCAACTATCCCATGGCTAATATTCAACAGTTCCTTTCCCTTTACCCAACCAAGACGCAGGTGGGGATGGATCAATGAATGGGTGAGTGAGTGCAAGAAAGGGCGTGAGGGAAAGAATGGTACGAATGACGGAGTTAAGGAGCGGACGAGCCAACGACCAACCCCACAATTATACCAGGTATGGGTTTAATTATTTTCATGGGATCAAGAACCTCCTGGCCTTCCACAAGAAGATCACGTAACCGATCCCCTCCCTTAGGCAAAAAGGGTAATTAACAAAGAAATAAACATTTATACCCTCAAGCCCCCTCTCTTGTGGAATCATAGCCCCCTATAACTCTAGTCCTTGTCTGTCTAGCAGCCAACGATGCATTTATTATTAATAATGATCAAAACATTACATTTCTTGGGCATATTGGCGCTTTAATAATTGTTTGGGCACTCAGGCCTCTTAGCATTGTAACAATACGTTATTTAAAATGGGGGTTCGAAACCTGGGGTGTTACAGACTAAAATTATGTTGTAGGAAGGATTTGTATTCCTTTCTCTAATTGTAACCATGAGTAGCTGAGGGAAAACTTAAACTTGGATGAATGAAAAACCTGTTGGCTTCCCGCAACAACCCCCTTCTCTTTCTTTAATCAAAATCTAGGGTCCCTCTAAATTTTACTTGGATTGTTCGTTTGTTTCACTTTGACTTGATTGGATTGGTATTAGTTTTGTTTCTTTCGAGATTGGTTTGAGTTTATATTCTTTTGTTTTGTTTGGTTTGAATTTCATTAAATTCAAATGTCATTTCATTTTTCTTTCTACATAGCTTTTATGCTGATGGATGAGTTTCATAATTTGGGAGTTTGTTATTACCTCTTCCTTATTAAATTTATTTTCTATGAGAATGGCTTGGTTGAAGAAATGGATTAATAACAATGATTTTATAGGAATAAATCTTATTGGACAGATATTTTCTATGACATTTGTTCAGATTTGATCAAATTTGAATGAAGGAGAGACAAGCATAGAAATCTTAATTTAAACAAAGCATTAATTTTTATCAACTGTTTACTTTCGTTTAAATTATGATTATGTTTTCTCCTTTTGTTCATTATCAAGTTTGACTATTCTAAATAATGTGTTCAATACTTCATCAAATAATATCTTGGTTGGTTTCTCATTTTCACAAAATCATTTGTTAGGCTTTGTTATCACTCCAGGAAACTCTCCTAGGTTGTAAGTCAGAGATGCCTGGTAACTTAATCTTTTTGGAAACTATTTTCTCAATGATAAGTGTGGGTTTGGATCAATATGAATATCCTAATCTCTGGATTGTATCTTCAAGAAAGTCTAACTATATTCATGCAACACAAGGCCTTCAAGAGCTATTTATCAGATAGGTTTGTATAACAGATGGATAAGAAAACCAATCGGTTAACCAAAACATACAAAAACCATATATATGATGGGTCAACAAACTAGTCAAAGATGCTTATGATCCTTTCTTAAAAATCAAAAGTAAGATGACAGTTACCATAGGACCATTAAATAAAGACAAAAGAACGAATTCCACTCATATGCATAGACAAAGATGAAGGAGGGTCCGACAATAACAAATGAAAGAAGCTTGCAGGCTTGATATATTAAGGAAAATGTCTTTCATACAAAATAATAGAATGTAGAACTCAAAATCGAACACTTAGTTCATCTTTTTTTTTCAACTTTATAGATTTTACAACAGAGTGTCTAGATCCTGAATTAATGGATCAGATATGCCTAAAATAGAAAGTCAAAACTAACTTGCAAAAGATAAGGAATGGTCCTCAAAATGAGGTCAATTCCACATTTATTGGTCTTCAGATCTTGTAGAGTCCTTGTGCAGTGCATACTAGCCTTCTAAGGCTGATTGATGACTCTTCCAAGAGATAAAATTTGAATTTGTTGAGTTGTGCAAAAATCCTAATTTGTTGCCACCAAAAATAAGTACCAAAACCAACTTGGTTACCTTTTCTAATCCTTATACACCAAAAATGGATCTTGAATATGAATCTATAATTCAACATCTATCCATTACAAGTGTTTTCAAATGATTTGGATTAGTAAAACCTTGATCTATGCAAAATTTAGCTTTCTCTAGCCAGTTACAGGTTTCGGTGGTTAACATAGAGGAATTCTGGGTGTATTAACTACAAAAAGCTCTGCTTTCGGTGGTTAATGAACAGTCATATTGTTCACCTAAACCACTAAAAACTTAGCTTTGTCTAAAACTTCAAAATTGCAAAAATTGATTACTTTGATGCTTTGTTGAACGTTCAAGGCCTCTTTGATGATGCAACTCTTCCTCGTACAGATCTCGGAGCTTTAACTTGTTGTGTGGAAGACTAGGGTATATCCACCATTGTTGTAGCTAACTCAGCTAGAGTTTCCAAGCCTATTGGTTCCTTTGTTGGAGGTTGAGACTCTTTTAACTTTAGCCTCAGAAGTCTAAGTTGCATGTACAACTTCATGCTCTCTCTTATCAGCACCCTGTTCCTGTCCTTGATTTTATCATGCTTTTAATTGAGACTTTGGTTTATGTTAAAAAGTTTTGCATTTCTTTCAGTCAAGTCTGTATTTTCCTTTTTAATGACTCTTTCTAAAAATTCCATCTCATAGATTTCTTTCAAATTTTTATTGATTTTCTAAGTCTTGGATGCTTTAGGCTTTCTTGAATAATCTTTTGCTAATGGTTGACTATGTTCATATGGAGGAGTTGGTGGGGGAAAGTTGGGATAATCTTCTGCAACTTGCTTAGCTTGTTCATCACCCTATGTCTCTGCTAACTCCTGCTCTGGCTCTAAGTCATTGTAAGGTAAGTTCAAAGGGTTATCATCTTCAGCAAGTTCCTTGGTCTTCTCACCCTCTTTACCAAACTGTAATTTCCTTTTGGTTCTTTTTCTTTTAGCAGAGGATGATTCTATCAGCTCTCTTGGAGGTGAGATAGCCTTCCTTTTTCTTCGACTTCTCTTTAGGGTGATGGACTTCTTAGCAACAGACTTCTTCCCCTTTTCATCCTGTTGAAAATTAGTTTGGAACTCATTCTAAAATAAGAAGTAATTCTAGTCCACTTGTTTCTTCTTCAAGGACTCTTTAATAATGAGTGTAATCAACCCTTGGTGTGACAACCTCTTTGACACTTTCGTAGGCTTCGCCTGGACTTGTCTAGCCATTTTTGTGAGAGATTTGCGTAGGTAGAAAGGAAAATTGATGGGAGACCTACCTATGAAATGGTTCAATAGCTTAAAGTGGTAAAACATAACCCTGTTGTATCTACCTTCACAGGTGATATAGACAAAGATTGCCTTCAGGAGAGATTGCCACTTAGGTTCCAGATAAGACATTGGTATGTCTTTTTTTCATATAAGATCCTTGTGTAGAGGCTGTAGGTAGGATCTAAATTCAATTTTTGAAGGCACAATTGATTTGAACCAACAATCCCCTGTTCTAGAGAGACTAGTGAACTTAGTTATGGCTGCCTCATCAACCACAAACTCCTCTTTTCCCATTGTTGCTACTCTTCCATCATACAAGATAGAAAAGGTTTCAGACACCTGTTGGTGGAAATCTGCCAGTTTTTCACAATATGCATAGACTCTAGTTTCCTTGAAGAACTCGACCACCTCAGTGTGAGCCCCAAGGTACTAAACTGCATCAAATTCAGCCCTTAGGGCTGACCCTGCTTTCAACATTTAGTAATTGTTGACCTGTACCTTTGATTTAGGAAAATATTCGTGCCAGGGAGACAAAGACTCTATGATTTAGGATGACATAGAGTATGAATTAGAGTAAAACAAATGAGACAGGGTGACTCAAAGTTCTGATTGCATAGCTCAACCACTAACTGAATCTAAACAACAGACTTCCTGAATACAAGCCGAAAGTTTCAAGTTTAGGTGAGATATAAAATCAAATTGAAACAGTATGAAATTCAAACTACTTGATGACTCAACTTGGCTTGATTGGTATGACAATTGGCTCGATAACCATCTGCTTAACTCGAAATCCACTTGGAAATCACCACAAAAATGGGATTATGGCCTTTGAGTATGCGTTTACTTGATGAAATCACGGGCTCAAGACTGTCACAATGACTCTCAGATTCGAATTGGTAATTAATGGAATCAAAACAGAGATTAATTCAGGTCATAATGGATCTGTATCCTCATAACTGTAGATAATGAGGGGCCATGTGACTAATCACTTCTTTTAGTCGGGAATCACACATGAGTTTATGTGTCTCTGCCGAGCCTTAATTCTGAAATGACAAATGTAGTTAAAAGGAAAATAGGGTATCGATCTTCAGATAGATGCAATAATAACACGCATACATCACCACCTTCATGGACTTTTGGTGGTTATGTCTTCATGATTACACCAATTGACAACTAGTTCATGCGAAAGAACGAACTTTTTTTTTTTTTCCATGTAAACCTTTTCGGTGGTTAACTGGGCTTTTTCTTTTCCCCCTTAACTACCGAGAAGGAAGGCGTTCTGCAGTTAATGAGCGCTTTTCAAGCTCACCTAAACCACCGAAACTTGAGATTATCTCTTTTGCTTGACAAAACCAAATCAAAAGTTCTTTCCAAGTTTATTTACAGAAAATAGACTCTCTAACATACCCTAAGAAATTTAGAAATAATTTTTTTTGGACCACAATCTATCACCTAAGAAGAAAAATCTCCATCAATTTCTTTGAGGAGATAAAACTGGCTCCTATTCGGGATAAACGCCTCCCTGTGAGGTTTCAAGAACCACATAACCAATGTCTTTCCTAAAAAAAGAAAAATTAAAACTATCTGCTAGTGTTTCCATTGGGCATGGAGTTATTCTGTAAAAATAAACACTAAAAATAAAATTACAATGACCAGGCTTCACAGCCTTAGACAAAATAGAGTTTCAGAAATCGTCCATTCACTAGGCCACCGAACATTTCTTCACCTCCCAAACTTTGCAGAATGAATGTGTTGTTGTGTTGTACTTGAGTTATCATGAAAGGGCCGGTCAACAAAGAATCAAACTTGTTGTGTTTTCCATTATCCTGTTTGAGGGTGTCCCATTCCAGAACCCAATCACCAACCTGCAAATTATCTACCTTTGCCTTCCTGTCAAAAGTATCCTTGATCCTCTTTTGATGAGCCTCTCATTTGTCCATTAACTATTCGCGGACCTCCTGCAGTTCTACCAAATTGAGCATTCTTCTTACCATATCATTTGACTCAGTTTTCTCTTCTTGAAAAACTGTAGCCACTAGTAAAACTAGATGAACAGGAAAAATGGCATCAGTTCCATAGACCAATTTGAATGGAGAGGTTCCTATGGATTTTTTGATAGTTGCTTTGTCTACCCACAGAGAAAATTTTAGTTTAGAATCTCAATTCTTTTTGTTCTCCTCTAATAGCTTTCTGATGATTCTGATTAAGCTCTTATTGGATGATTTGGCCAGGCCATTACCTTGAGGGTAGTAGGGGGTTGAATGTACCAATTGGATGCCCATTGATTCACACATGTTAACCAATGCATCGGCTTTGAAAGCTGTTGCATTATCTATTACCATCCTTTTGGGGCAACCGAATCTGCTCAAGATGTTTTCATAAAGAAATTTCATGACAACCTGATGAGTGGCATTCCTGGTGGGAACTGCCTCTATCCATTTTGTAAAATAATTTTTGGCCACTAAGATCCACTTATGTTGACCAATAGACAAAGGATTTATCTCGCCTATAAAATCTAAAACCCACTGCTGAAAAGGGCCATTCACTACTATAGGTCTTAGGGGCAGAGATTTTAGCTGTTGTTTTCCTGTGAATCTTTGACATTTATCGCAAGCTTTGATGGAGGCGCACACATCTGAGAAAAGAAAAGGACAATAGTACCCAACCCTTAGAATTTTATGAGTTGTGGTCTTCCAGTAATGATGACCTCCACAAACACTTGAATGAAACTGATGTGTAACTTCCACTGAATCTTCTTTGTCTAAACATCTGAGTAGTAAACCAGCAGGGTCTTTCCAATATAACAGATTATTGTGAATGAAAAATTTGATGGCTCTGAGCTTAAGGTCTCGGGCTTGAGTCATGCTAAGTTCAGGACGAACCTCTAGATTTTGTAAAAAATGTATAATACCTGAGTACCATTCACAAGAATACAAATGCTCTGCCACCTATTGATTGTTATGTTGTCCTTCTGCTGCCACCTCCGTCTGCAAACTCGTTGAATTTTACCCTATGAAATTTATGTCTAGAAGCTCATGGTTTTCCTCTGTTAAAAGCTTAGCAAGGCCTTGACCTTTTACCAATTTGGCGGGCTTCACTTCTATGTCAAACTCAATTAATTTTGCGATCCATTTAGCTCTCTTTCCATCAATTTCAGGCAGAGTCAAAACATCTTTCACGGAGGGTGAAGGAACATATGCAATGACTTTTGAGTGGAGGATATAAATTCTAAAATCTTTTCAAGATTTTATGAGAGCATAGGATTGTTTTTCAATAGGATCATACTTTAGTTCAACATCTCTGAGTGTTTTTCTGAAGACGGCAACTGGGTGATCCATACTGTCATCATCTTTCTATAACAAGACTATTGCCACCATCTCATAAGAAGCGAAGGAAAAAATATAGAAACTCTTGCTGTAATATGGACTGATTAGAGTCGGGGATTCCATGATAGCTTGTTTGATATCCTAAAATGAATTCCTTGCATTGTCTGTCCATTTTGTCTCAGATCCCTTTCTCAACATACATGTTATGTGTTTTACTAGCTCTGCAAAATTTGGAACAAATCTTCTAACAAAATTAATCTTATCGAGCAGCGATTGAATATCCTTTTTTGACCTTCGTAAGGACAGCCTCTTAATTGCTTCCACCCGAGCTGGATCAATTTTCACGCCTTCTATTGAGACAATGTTTCCTAGGATCTTGCCTTTCCTGAGAGCAAAATGGGACTTTTTGGGATTCAATGAAATCTCGAACTACCTGCACTTCAGAAATACTCTTTTTAAATGCTTTAGATGCTCTTCATGACTGCTGGAATAAACTGTGATGTCATCGAGATAGATGAGGACAAACTTGTCCTTCTCACCCACGAAATCTATGTCCATGGCCCTTTGAAAAGTGGCCCCTGCATTCATTAATCCGAATGGCATTTTGGCGTACATGAAGGTACCCCAAGGAGTAGTAAAAGAAGTCTTCTCTTGGTCATCAGGATGAACAAAAATCTGGTTATAGCCAGAAAAACCATCCAGGAAAGACATAACAGTAGCCCCTGAAATTCTTTGCAGCAAATGTTCCATCTTAGGTAGGGGATAGTTATATTTCTTTGAGCATCTCTTTAGGTTTCTAAAGTCCACACATAACCTGACCTCACCATTTTTCTTTCTCACTATTACTAGATTTGCAATCCATTTAGAGTATCTTAAAGGGATTATGATCTTAGCATCAAGAAGCTTTTTTATTTCTCTTTCAATTACAGGCAAAAGAAGAGGACTGATAGGTCTAATATTTTGTTTGAAAGGGATGGTGTCCTTTTCAAGTGGGATCTTATGTTAAATGATCTCAGATTCATAAGTTTTCAGATCACTGTATTTCTAAGAGAAAACATCAGAGAATTCTTTCAAAATGCTACAATACTCAGACTTCTGATCAACAATCAATTCAGAGGATAGATTTATGAATTTAGGCTGGCTTTCGCTTCCTATGTTGTGCTCATGAACAACATGCTCTTTTTCCTTCTTATCTGGCTTGTAGGGGACATCGTTATGTTCGAATAGCTTTTCAAGAGGTACCAAACCCCGAGGTATATAATTGTTAGGCAGATGAACAATATCATGCTGACCTAATTTTTTTTTTAGATTAGACTTCTGGGATTCCTCTACATTTTGATTTTGCTGGTCGACATGCATATCAGAAAATTCATCTACCACCTGGAGAAATCTATTAAGTTCATCATCATCTTCAAAAACTTTCCCGTATTTAATATTGTCAGTCAAAGATGGTCTATATTTGACTTGGATTTCATAATTGAGCCTAGTAGGCATGGGAGGAATAAACAGGCTGGCTGAAATAGCAAAGGAATCCACAAGATGATTCATATCTCTGGGTATATAAGAAATGTCAAAAATGGAAAAAGAATCTCTAATTTTCCAAACCTCATCCCTGTAGGCTTCCAATCTAACATGCTTTTCTTGGAAAGTATTGTTTACTTGTTGTATAATGAGATCCGCATCTCCAAACACCTTTAATCCTTTAATCCCCATCTCCTTGGTTGTGTTTAAGCCCAATATCAAAACCTCATACTCTACTATATTGCTAGTAATTTTGAAATCAATCTTAAAAGACAAATGCATAGCCTCCTCCAAAGGAGAAATCAAAACTACCCCTGCACCTATTGAATCTTTGGTACTGGCACCATCAAAACACATAGTCCAAATTGGAGCACCTTTTTCATCAGTTTGTTGTTCAGTGGGATTCACAAGCTGCAAAGGATCTGATTGAGCATCATCTATTTGAAGAATACATGAGCCAAAGTCTGTGTCTACAGCATAAATAGGAAGATTTATAGATTGTTTTGCATCACTGATGATGTAGGCAAGTTGATTCTCTCTGTAAAGCCTTTTTATATCTCCTCCATACACTGGGATCATAGCATACGAAAGATCCATCTGCAAGGTACCCCCTTACCGTTTGCTCCATGGACATGACAAGAGGAGTCCGAACTTGGGTGGGATATCAACAACCACGACATCCATTACCATGCTTCTCATTGGCAACTGGGCAAAGTTTATAACAAGGTCTTTTATGAGGCCAAGGCATCTAACTTTCCTAGTGTCAAAAGAGAAGAGATCATGATATGGTTTGGTGACCTCAAGCCCAAGCTCGTCCATCACTGCTTTGGGCATAAGATTATGTGATGCTCCTGAATCAAGCAAGCAATTATGAAGGATCTTATCATGAACATTTAGGGATATATAGAAAGGTGGACAAGAGTCATCTTGATCTTCTATCATAGGCCCTATAGTTACTGTTGGCTTGTCATCTTGTAAGTTTACAAAATTAGAAGATGAAGAGGTCTTTGGTTCAAGGGACTTCAGGATGGCAGAATTGAAAATGTCATTCTTCATAAGTTCGGTCAATGGCATGGGTATTTTTACTTTCTTAATTTCTGATTCGAAATTGAAAGAGTATGATGATTTGTCGGAAGTTTTTACCTCGTTAGAAGGAGATCTAAGGATAGCTTGCTCCTTGACTTGGGGCTGAGATTGCTTATGCTACTGTTTTGCATAAATGGGGGTCTGCTTTATAGGAGTGGCAGGCTACTTGGAAGCAACTTCTTTCTTCTTCACAGGAGCAGCGAGCAATGGTTTAGGAGCAACATTTTTAGATCTTAAATTATAACCTTGCTGATCATCTGTCTGATAGACAGATTCTTCAATACTTGCCTCATGAATCTCCCGATCCATCTGGGCTTCTTCATAATCTACTTGTGTCAAAAAGGAGGAATCATTTTCGTCACCAAAACAATTTATGTCATCTGCTTCTTCAACTTCATCGTGAGGTAGCCCCTGTTCCTCTTCTAGCATTGCATTTTGGAAAGGGGGTCTGATTCTTTGATCATCAGTTGCATTCTTGTCTCTCTGAAGGATCTGGACTTGTTGATTGTTCCTTCTGTAAGGGAAATCATTCATATTTCTAGGGACAAAATCATTTGGCTCTTTTATCCTTGCTGGCTAGTGACTCTGAATCTTCAATTTTGACATTTCAGATGTCAAGTTGTCCAACATCTTGCCCATCTTTTCCATTTTTCTATTAGAAGAAGAAGGGGGATCAACAAAAAACTTCTTTCTCTCAACTTTTCCTTTGAGTTTCTGAGATTCCATAATATTTTATTTGATTTCGAGAGCAGCATCTTGCATTAAAGAAAGTGTGGGTGATCTTCTTTCTCTAAGGATTAAACAAAAATCTGGATCAAAAGAAGCAAAAAATGTGATCTTTGCTGATGCGTCACTTGGCTTGATCTCTGCAGGGATCTTGCTGAACATCCTATTGAATATTTTGATGAAGTCTGAGATCGACTCCCCATCTTCTCTTCTTAGGTTTCCGAATTCATAAATGTAATATAGGAGGTCTCTTCTTTCTCCCCAATGTTTTAAGAACACCTCATCTAATTGATCAATACCTGTCACTGAATTTGTTGGTAGTTCTTTGAACCACTTCCTGGCTTGGCCATCCAAGCTCTGCACAAAAACTTTAGTCCACACATCTTCTTCTGAAATATTAATATTTTCAGCATAAGAATAAAATGCTTCTATTTGTTCTTCGACAGTATAATACCCGGCTCCGGTAAACTTTGGCATATATTTCTGATAGTCTCCAGTTGGCATGGCAGATAAGGGATTGGGCAAGAAAAGTGGAGCATACCTGTTTGCTAAGATTTGTTCCACCTTGGTTAAAGGGACAACCATGGAAATCTTAGGGGTTGATACAAAGAAAGAATTTTTAGGAGATGAACGCTGAGATGGGATGGCTGAGTTTATAAAAAATGATTGTCTTACTTCACTTTGAGAAAAAATTTCAGAAATGGGTGGAAAATAAGAGACCTTGTAAAACTGACCAAGCAATAAGGCTAAGATTTCTTCTCCCTTACAGGAAAGATCTTGTAAAATATCTTCGAGAACGAGCAGATTAGTATGAGTATAGAAAACACCCTCTATAGGCTTTGTGGGTGAGGAATTCAAAGAAGAAGAAGAAGAGGATTCTTTATGCTGAGGGGATCTTGTAATTACCTCTTTAAGGTTGGATGTAATATCATGCTCAAAAATAGAGTGTAACATTAGAGAAAACTGAAGGCTCCTCAACCTTCAATATTTTCGATACAATTTCAATTTTTTGAGAACTATGAGTCTCAACAGCAGGGGATTCAACTAGAGGTTCTTTAGATATGAAAGAAGAAGTGTCTATTTGAATACCTGGATTTGATGTCTTTGCAGATCCGGAGGCTTGTCTTTGTAAATATTTTCCCCTACTGATGATCTTCTCAGGGTCTAGAACTGGTGTGAGCTCTTTTCGTAGCCACTTTGTTCCAATGGAGTCGCCAGATAGATGATTATAACCAAAATGATGTCCAGGATTTGTCTATCATCAAAGCTGGATCTATGTAATCTCCCAAAGAAGCTAAGCTTCGATCTCCTCTCCACAGCAATGGCGCCAATTTGTTATCACTCCAGGAAACTCTCTTAGGCTGTAAGTTAGAGATTCCTGGTAACTTAATATTTTTGGAAACTATTTTCTCAATAATAAGCATGGGTTTGGATCAAGATGAATATCCTAATCTCTGAATTGTATCTTCAATACAGTCTAACTATATTCATGCAACACAAGGTCTTCAAGAGCTATTTATCAGATAGGTTTGTATAACAAATGGATAAGAAAACCAATCAGTTAACCAAAACATACATAAACCATATATATGATGGGTCAACAAACTAGTCAAGGATGCTTATGATTCTTTCTTAACAATCAAAAGTAAGATGACAGTTACCATAGGACCATTAAACAGAGACAAAAGAACGAATTCCACTCATATGCATAGACAAAGATGAAGGAGGGTCTGACAATAACAAATGAAAGAAGCTTGTGGGCTTGATATATTAAAGAAAATGTCTTTCATACAAAATAGTAGAATGTAGAACTCAAAATTGAACCCTTAGTTCATCTTCTGTTTTAAGCTTTTACAACATAGTATCTAGATCCTGAATTAATGGATCAGAAATGCCTTAAATAGAAAGTCAAAACTAACTTGCAAAAGATAATGAATGATCCTCAAAATGAGGTCAACTCCACATTTCATGGTATTCAGATCTTGTAGAGTCCTTGTGCAGTGCAGAATAGCCTTCCAAGGCTGATTGATGACTCTTCCAAGAGATAAAATTCGAATTTGCTGAGTTGTGAAAAAATCCTAATTTGTTGCCACCAAAAATAGGTACCAAAACCAACTTGGTTACCTTTTCTAATCCTTATACACAAAAAATGGATTTTGAATCTGAATCTATAATTCAACATCTATCCATTACAAGTGTTTTCAAATGATTTGGATTAGTAAAACCTTGATCTGTGCAAAATTTAGCTTTCTCTGACCAATTACAGGTTTCGGTGGTTAACACAGAGGAATTATGGGTGTATTAACTACCGAAAGCTCTGCTTTCGGTGGTTAATGAACAATCATCCTGTTCGCCTAAACCACTGAAAACTTAGCTTTGTCCAAAACTTCAAAATTGCAAAAATTGATTACCTTGATGCTTTGTTGAATGTTCAAGGCCTCTTTGATGATGCAGCTCTTCCTCGTACAGATCTCGGAGCTTTAACTTACTGTGTGGAAGACTGTGGTATATCTACCTTTGTTGTAGCTAACTCAACTAGAGTTTCCAAACCTGTTGGTTCCTATGTTGGAGGTTGAGACTCATTTAACTTTATCCTTAGAAGTCTAAGCTACTTGTACAGCTTCATGTTCTCTCTTATCAACACCCTGTTCCTGTCCTTGATTTTATCATGATTTTCCTTGAGACTTTGGTTCATGTTAAAAAAAATTGCATTTCTTTTAGTCAAGTTTGTATTTGCCTTTTTAATGACTCTTTCTAAAACTTCCATCTCATAGATTTGTTTGAGAATTTCATTGATTTTCTGAGTCTTGGATTGTTTAGGCTTGCTTGAAGAAGCTTTTGCTAATGGTTGATTGTGTTCATCCGGAGGAGTTGGTGAGGGAAAGTTGGGATAATCTTCTGTAGCTTTCTCAGCCTGTTCATCACCCTGTGTCTCTGCTAACTCCTTCTCTGGATCTGAGTCACTATAAGGTAAGTTGAAAGGGTTATCTCCTTCAGCAAGGTCCTTGGTCTTCTCACCCTCTTTACCAAACTGTAATTTCCTTTTGGTTATTTTTCTTTTAGCAGAGGATGATTATGTCGCCTCTCTTGGAGGTGAGATAGCCTTCCTTTTTCTTCGAATGATCTTTTGGGTGATGGACTTCTTAGAAGTAGACTTCTTCCCCTTTTCATCCTGTTGAAAATTAGTTTGGAACTCATTCCAAAATAAGAAGTAATTCTAGTCCACTTGTTTCTTCTTCAAGGGCTCTTTAATAATGAGTGTAATCAACCCTTGGTGTGACAACCTGCTGGACACTTTGGTAGGCTTCGCCTGGACTTGTCTGGCCATTTTTGTGAGAGATTTGTGTAGGTAGAAAGGAAAATTGATGGGAGACCTACCTGTGAAATGGTTCAATAGATTAAAGTGGTAAAGCATAACCCTGTTGTATCTACCTTCACAGGTGATATAGACAAAGATTGCCTTCAGGAGATATTGCCACCTAGGTTCCAGATAAGACATTGGTATGTATTTTTTCCATATAAGATCCTTGTGCAGAGGCTATAGGTAGGATATTAATTCGTTGTTTGAAGGCACAGTTGATTTGAACCAGAAATCCCCTATTCTAGGGAGAACAGTGAACTCAGCTATGGATTCCTCATCAACCACAAACTCCTCTTTTCCCACTATTGTTGCTCTTCCATCATACGAGATAGCAAAGGTTTCATACAGCTGTTGGTGGAAATTTGTCAGTTTTTCACAATATCCATAGGCTCCAGTTTTTTTGAAGAACTCGACCACCTCAGGGTGAGCCTCAAGGTACCAAACTCCATCCAATTCATCCCTTAGGGCTGGCGTTGGTTTCGGCATGTAGTAATTGCTGACCTGTATCTTTGATTTAGGAAAATCTTCGTGCCAGGGAGATAAAGACTCTATGATTTAGGATGAAAGAGAGTATGAATTAGAGTAAAACAAATGAGACAGGGTGACTCAAATTTCTGATTGCATAGCTCAACCACTAACCGAATCTAAACAACAGACTGCCTGAATACAAGCCGGAAATTTCGAGTTTAGGTGAGATATAAAATCAAATTGAAATAGTATGAAATTCAAATTACCTAACGACTCAACTTGGCTTGATTGGTATGACAATTGGCTCGATAACCATCTACTGAACTCAAACTCCACTTGGAAATCACCACAAAAACGAGATTATGGCCTCTGAGTATGCATTTACTTGATGAAATCACGGGCTCAAGACTGTCACAATGACTCTCGGATTTGAATTGGTAATTAATGGAATCAAAACAGAGATTAATTAGGGTCATAATGGATCTATATCCTCGTAACTGTAGATAATGAGGGGCCATGTGACTAATCACTTCTGTTAGTTAGGAATCACACATGAGTTTCTGTGTCTCTGCCAAGCCTTAATTCTGAAATGACAAATGTAGTTAAAAGGACAACAGGGTATCAATCTTCGGATAGATGCGATAATAACATGCATACCTCACCACCTCCATGGACTTTCGGCGGTTATGTCTTCATGATTACGCCAATTGACAGCTAGATTGTGCGAAAGCACGGGCTTTTCTTTTTTTTTCGTGGAAACCTTTTCGGTGATTAACTGGGTTTTTTATTTCCCCCCTTAACTACCGAGAACGAAGGATTTCGGTGGTTAATGAGTGCTTTTCAGGCTTGCCTCAACCACCAAAACCTGAGATTCTCTCTTTTCCTTTAAAAAACCAAATCAAAAGTTCTTTCCAAGTTTATTTACAGAAAATAGACTCTCTAACATACCCTAACAAATTTAGAAATAATTTTTTTGGGACCACAATCTATCACCTAAAATGAAAAATCTCCATCAATTTATTTGAGGAGATAACATTGGCTCCTATTGGGAATGAATACCTCCCTGTGAGGTTTCAAGAACCACAGAACCAATGCCTTTCCTGAAAAAAGAAAACTTAAAACTATCTGCTAGTGTTTCCATTGCGCATGGAGTTATTCTGTAAAAATAAAGACTAAAAATAAAATTACAATGACCAGGCTTCACAGCCTTAGACAAAATAGAGTTTCAGAAATCACCCATTGATTGGGCCACTGAACATTTCTTCACCTCCCAGAATTTGCAGAATGAATGTGTTGTTGTGCTATACTTGATTTATCATGAAACGGTCAGTCCACAAAGAATCGAAAGAATCGAACTTGTTGTGTTTTCCTTTATCCTGTTTGAGGGCATCCCATTTCAGAACCCAATCACCAACTTGAAAATTATCTACCTTTGCCTTCCTATCAAAAGTATCCTTGATCCTCTTTTGATGAGCCTCTGATTTGTCCACTAATTGTTCGCGGACCTGCTGCAGTTCTACCAAATCGAGCATTCTTCTTACCATATCATTTGACTCAGTTTACTCTTCCTGAAAAAATTTAGCCACTGGTAAAACTAGTTGAACAGGAAAAATGGCATCAATTCCATAGACCAATTTGAATGGAGAGGTTCCTATGGATTTTTTGATAGCTACTCTGTCTACCCACAGAGCAAATTTTAGTTTAGAATCCCAATTCTTTTTGTTCTTCTCTAATAGCTTTTTGATGATTCTGATTAAGCTCTTATTGGATGATTCAGCCGGGGCATTACCTTGAGGGTAGTAGGGGGTTGAATGTACCAATTGGATTCCCATTGATTCACACATGTCAACCAATGCATCAAATTTGAAAGTTGTTGCATTATCTGTTACCATCCTTTTGGGGCAACCAAATCTGCTCAAGATGTTTTCATAAAGAAATTTCATGACAACCTGATGAGTGGCATTCCTAGTGGGAACTGCCTCTATCCATTTTGTAAAATAATCTGTGGCCACTAAGATCCACTTATATTGATCACTAGATGGAGGATTTATCTCACTTATAAAATCTAAACCCCACTGCTGAAAAGGTCCATTCACTACTATAGGTCTTAGAGGCAGAGATTTTAGCTGTTGTTTTCCTGTGAATCTTTGACATTTATCGCAAGCTTTGATGAAGGCACACACATTTGAGAAAAGAAAAGGCCAATAGTACCCAGCCCTTAGAATTTTATGAACTGTGGTCTTCCAGTAATGATGACCTCCACAAACACTTGAATGAAACTGATGTATAACTTCCACTGACTCTTCTTTGTCTAAACATCTTAGTAGTAAACCAGCAGGGCCTTTCCAATATAACAGATTATTGTAAATGCAAAATTTGATGGCTCTGAGCTTAAGGGCTCGGGCTTGAGTCATGCTAAGTTCAGGATGAACCTCTAGCTTTTGTAAAAAATGTATAATACCTGAGTATGTTAAGGTCCTAACCCGCACATAGGTAGATCAATGTATTCGGATGTATTAAAGGTCAATATTAATAAGACCTTTCAATAAAATAGAATAAGGCGGATGTAAGAAGACCTAATAGAAGCTTCTTCTTCTAGAAGGATCTTCCTCTAGATGCTTCTCTTAATAGACATATTTAGTATAAATAAGATTCGAGGGTATGAAAACCCTAGCTTGGAGATTATTGTAATAGAGCGTTGCTCGACTGGAGGTTGCCCCCTCGAAGAGGCCTGTGAACATTGCTATCTAAATCAAAGTGCTATTTCTGTTGCTATTTCGTATATCATTGCTGTGTATTGTGAAGATTATGCTGGATATTTTACTGTTATTCTGTCATTTCTAGCATTTCATTTCTGTTCTGCATATTTTATATATCTGGTATCTTGCAAGTGGTATCAGAGCAATTTCCTTGGCAGAAATTGTGGGTATTTTTTTCAGGGTAGAGACGTATTCCGGCGTCTTTAAGCCACAGAGATCTGTCGTTACGCGCATAAACCCGCGGTTGAGGGATTCATACACGGAGGAAATACAAGTGGTTCTTAAGCACACATCTGTTGGCCACCTTTGTAACCCCTGTTGGTACCCCTTCGAGTGGTAGCGCATCAGACAACACCTGTGTACGGATCGGCCTAGATTTCTTGAAGCCCTCTTTAGATAAACCTATCGGTCGTCGGACTGCTATAGTGTCATCGAGAACAGCACTCGGGAAGATACTCTCTAGTACCTGGGTAGTCGGGTAGTACGGATAAGGGTACGATCTATCCTCCTTAGTTAGTTCCCTGAGATATTGGTCCGAGTACTACTGTTGGACCCCGCACGTATATCAGAGAGATATAGCACAGGGCAAACCCTTGTCTGTAGAACCCTTGAATACCTAACCCTTGGGGAACATAAACAAATTAAACTGGCGAGATCTATTGACTCGCATCAGTGTTCGAGTTGCTAAGTAAATACTCTCTGGTTCAGAATTTGGGGATTTCATCACTGCAGCATTCTTCAGACCAAAGCATAACCCCGCAGCTGTTAAAAAAAAAAAAAAAATCACCATTTTTTTAGACCTATTCCATTAGATTCATCTCATCTCCCTTATCTCTTTCATCCCTATCATTTTTCTGCAAAAATTTCTGATCCCGCTCGCTCCCTTTTCAGTTCACCCATTTTTTCCCCATTATTTGAGACCTATTCCATTAGATTCATCTCTTCTCCCTTATCACTTTCATCCATATCATTTTTCTGCAAAACTTTTTGACCCTGCCCGCTCCCTTTTCAGTTCACCCATCATCATGGCCCATACCCGTAACCAAGAACTAGAGTCTCGCTTCAACACCCTGCAATCTGGTTTACTTGAGACCCAACAAGAAGTGCAACAACTCAGTGCTACTATT
>ML781599.1:119467-181455 GCA_009831015.1 Picea engelmannii | reverse complement strand
GAAGCAGCAAGCAGATCAAGGTCGCTCGAAACGTCAATTTGTAGAAGGGGATCAGGTGTTTCTGCGACTGCAACCATATAAGCAAACTTCCCTCAAGGCCGAGTAGTGTCAGAAGCTAGCACCCAAATTTTATGGCCCTTACATAGTTCTCAAGCGTGTGGGACAAGTTGCATATCAGTTAGCTCTGCCCAGTCATTCGAAGCTACATCCTGTTTTTCATGTTTCATGCTTGAAGAAGGTGATTGGAACCAGGTGCCAAATTCAAACCAACCTTCCAGAGTTAGTTGAAGAAGGATCCATTTGGCTACAACCAGAAGCAGTTTTGGACCAGCGGGAGCATCGCCTGCATCAGAGAACCATCAAGGAAGTGCTAGTACAGTGGAAATATATGAGTCCAGCAGATGCCACTTGGGAACCAGCTACCATTCTGCAGCAGTTTCCACATCTCAAGCCTTGAGGACAAGGCTACTTTTAAGGGGGCGGACATGTTAAGGTCCTAACCCGCACATAGGTAGATCAATGTATTCGGATGTAATAAAGGTCAATATTAATAAGACCTTTCAATAAAATAGAATAAGGCAGATGTAAGAAGACCTAATAGAAGCTTCCGCTTCTAGAAGGATCTTCCTCTAGATGCTTCTCTTAATAGACATATTTAGTATAAATAAGAGTTGAGGGTATGAAAACCCTAGCTTGGATATTATTGTAATAGAGCGTTGCTCGACTGGAGGTTTCCCCCTCGAAGAGGCCTGTGAACATTGCTATCTGAATCAAAGTGTTATTTCTGTTGCTATTTCGTATATCATTGCTGTGTATTGTGAAGATTATGCTGGATATTTTACTGTTATTCTGTCATTTCTAGCATTTCATTTTTTTTCTGCATATTTTATATATCTGGTATCTTGCAGAGTACCATTCACAAGAAGACAAATGCTCTGCCACCTGTTGATTGTTATGTTGTCCTTCTGCTTCCACCTCCGTCTGCAAACTCGTTGAATTTTCCCCTATGAAATTTATGTCTAGCAGCTCATGGTTTTCCTCCGTTAAAAGCTTAGCAAGGCCTTGGTCTTTTACCAGTTTGGTGGGCTTCACTTCTATGTCGAACTCAATTAAATTTGTGATCCATTTAGCTCTCTTTCCATCAATATCAAGCTGAGTCAAAACATCTTTCAGGGAGGGTGAAGGAACATATGCAATGACTTTTGAGTGGAGGATATAAATTCTAAAAGCTTTTAAAGATTTTATGAGAGCATAGGCTTTTTTTTCAATAGGATCATACCTTAGTTCAACATCTCTGAGTGTTTTGTTGAAGAAGGCAATTGGGTGATCCATATTGTCATCATCTTTCTGTAACAAGACTGTTGCCACCGTCTCATAAGAAGTAAAGGAAAAAATATAGAAACTCTTGCTGTAATTCGGACTGATTAGAGTCGGGGATTCCATGATAGCCTGTTTGATATCCTGAAATGAATTCCTTACATTGTCTGTCCATTTTATCTCAAATCCCTTTTTCAACATACATGTTATGTGTTTTACTAGCTCTGCAAAATTTGGAACAAATCTTCTAACAAAATTAATCTTACCGAGTAGAGATTGAATATCCTTTTTAGACCTTGGTAAGGACAGCCTCTGAATTGCTTCCACCCAAGCTAGATCAATTTTCATGCCTTCTGCTGAGACAATGTGCCCTAGGAGCTTGCCTTTCCTGAGAAAACAATGGGAATTTTTGGGGTTCAATGAAATCCCAAACTACCTACACTTCAGAAATACTCTTTTTAAATGCTTTAGATGTTCGTCATGACTGTTGGAATAAATTGTAATGTAATCGACATAGATGCAGAAAACTTTTTCCTTCTCAACCATGAAAGTTATGTCCATGGCCCTTTGAAAAATGGCCCCTTCATTCATTAATCCGAATGGCATTTTGGCGTACATGAAGGTACCCCAAGGAGTAGTAAAAGTAGTCTTTTCTTGGTCATCAGGATGGATAGACATCTGGTTATAGCCAGAAAAACCATCCAAGAAAGACATAACAGTAGCCCCTGAAGTTCTTTGCAGCAAATGGTCCATCTTAGGTAGGGGATAGTTATCTTTCTTTGAGCATCTGTTTAGGTTTCTAAAGTCCACACATAACTTGACCTCACCATTTTTCTTTCTCACTATTACTAGATTTGCAATCCATTTAGAGTATATTAAAGGGATTATGATCTTAGCATCAAGAAGATTTTTGATTTCTCTTTCAATTACAGGCAAAAGAAGAGGACTGATAGGTCTGAGATTTTTTTTGAAAGGAAAGGTGTCTTTTTCAAGTGGGATCTTATGTTGAATGATTCTTCAATACTTTCCTCATGAATCTCCTAATCCATCTGGGCTTCTTCATAATCTACTTGTGTCAAAAAGGAGGAATCATTTTCTTCATCAAAACAATTTATGTCATCTGCTTCTTCAACTTCATTGTGAGGTAGCCCCTGTTCCTCTTCTAGCATTGCATTTTGGAAAGGGGGTCTGATTCTTTGATCATCAGCTACATTGTTGTCTCTCTAAAGGATCTGGACTTGTTGATTGTTCCTTCTGTAAGGGAAAGAATTTGGATTTCTAGGGACAAAAGCATTTGGATTTTTTATCCTTGCTGGTTGCTGACTCTGAATCTTCAATTTTGACATTTCAGATGTCAAGTTGTCCAACATCTTGGCCATATTTTCCATTTTGCTATTAGAAGAAGAAGGGGGCTCTACTGAAAATTTCTTTCTCTCAACTTTTCCTTTGAGTTTCTGAGATTCCATAATATTTGATTCGACTTCGAAAGCAGCATCTTGCATTAAAGCAAGTGTGGTTGATCTTATTTCTCTAAGGATTAAACAAAAATCTGGATCAAAAGCAGCAGAAAATGTGATCTTTGTTGATGCATCACTTGGCTTGATCTCTACAGGGATATTGCGGAACATCCTATTGAATATTTTGATGAAGTCTGAGACCGACTCCCCATCTTCTCTTCTTAGGTTTCTGAATTCAGAAATGTAATATAGGAGGTGTCTTCTTTCTCCCCAATCTTTTAAGAACACCTGATCTAATTGCTCAATACCTGTCACTGAATTTGCTGGTAGTTCGTTGAACCACTTCCTGGCTTTCCCATCCAAACGATGCACAAAAACTCTAGTCCACACATCTTCTTCTGAAATATTAATATTTTCAACATAAGAATAAAAGGCTTCTATATGTTCTTCGACAGTATAATCCTCGGCTGCAGTAAAATTTGGCATATATTTCTGATAGTCTCCAGTTGGCATGGCAGATAAGGGATTGGGCAAGACAAGTGGAGCATACCTGTTTGCTCAGATTTGTTCCATCTTGGTTAAAGGGACATCCATGGAAATCTTAGGGGTTGATGCAGAGGAAGAATTTTCAAGAGATGAAGGCTGAGATGGGATGGCTGAGTTTATAAAAAATGATTGTCTTACTTCACTTTGAGAAAAAAATTCAGAAATGGGTGGAAAATAAGAGGCCTTGTAAAACTGACCAAGCAATAAGGCTAAGCTTTCTTCTCCCTTAGAGGAAATATCTTGTAAAATATCTTCGAGAACGGGCAGATTAGTATGAGTATATAAAACACCCTCTATAGGCTTTGTGGATGAGGAATTCAAGGAAGACGAAGAAGAGGCTTCTTTATGCTAAGGGGATCTTGTAATTACCTCTTTAAGGTTGGATGTAATATCATGCTGAAAAACAGAGTCTGTAACATTAGAGGAAACTGAAGCCTCCTCAACCTTCAATCTTTTCGGCACAATTTCAATTTTTTGAGAACTATGAGTTTCAGCAGTAGGGGATTCAACTAGAGGTTATTTATATATGAAAGAAGAAGTGTCTTTTTGAATACCTAGATTTGATGTCTTTGCAGATCCGGAAGCCTGTCTTTGTAAAGATTTTCCCCTACTGATGATCTTCTTAGGGTCTGGAACTGGTGCTGCTAGTGGCCCTTCTTGGTTCGCCTTAGTGTGAGCTCTTTTCGGAGCCACTTCATTCCAATGGAGTTGCCAGATAGATGATTACAACCAAAATGATGTCCAGGCTTTGTCTATCATCAAATCTGGATCTATGTTGTCTCCCAAGGAAGCTGAGCTTCGATATCCTCTCCCCGCCAATGACACCAATTTGTTATCACTCTAGGAAACTCTCCTAGGATGAGAGTCAGAGATGTCTGGTAACTTAATCTTTTTGGAAACTATTTTCTCAATAATAAGTGTGGATTTGGATCAAGATGAATATCCTAATCTCTAGATTGTATATTCAAGACAATCTAACTATATTCATGCAACGCAAGGCCTTCAAGAGCTATTTATCAGATAGGTTTGTATAACAGATGGATAAGAAAACCAATCAGTTAACCAAAACATACATAAACCATATATATGATGGGTCAACAAACTAGTCAAAGATGTTTATGATTCTTGCTTAACAATCAAAAGTACGATGACAATTACCATAGGACCATTAAACAGAGACAAAAGAATGAATTCCACTCATATGCATAGACAAAGATGAAGGAGGGTCTGACAATAACAAATGAAAGAAGCTTGCAGGCTTGATATATTAAAGAAAATGTCTTTCATACAAAGCAGTAGAATGTAGAACTCAAAATCGAAAAATTAGTTCATCTTCTGTTTTCAACTTTATAGCTTTTACAACACAGTATCTAGATCCTGAATTAATGGATCAGATATGCCTAAAATAGAAAGTCAAAACTAACTTGCAAAAGATAAGGAATGATCCTCAAAATGAGGTCAATTCCACATTTCATGGTCTTCAGATCTTGTAGAGTCCTTGTGCAGTGTAGAATAGCTTTGGAAGGCTAATTGATGACTCTTCCAAGAGATAAAATTTGAATTTGTTGAGTTGTGCAAAAATCCTAATTTGTTGCCACCAAAAATAGGTACCAAAACCAACTTGGTTACCTTTTCTAATCCTTATACACCAAAAATGGATCTTGAATCTGAATCTATAATTCAACATCTATCCATTACAATTGTTTTCAAATGATTTGGATTAGTAAAACCTTGATCTGTGCAAAATTTAGCTTTCTCTGGCCAGTTACAGGTTTCGGTGGTTAACACAGAGGAATTATGGGTGTATTAACGACCGAAAGCTCTGCTTTCGGTGGTTAATGAACAGTCGTCCTGTTCGCCTAAACCACCGAAAACTTAGCTTTGTCCAAAACTTAAAAATTGCAAAAATTGATTACCTTGATGATTTGTTGAATGTTCAAGGCCTCTTTGATGATGCATCTCTTCCTCGTATAGAACTGGGTTTAACTTGTTGTGTGGAAGACTGTGGTATATCCACCATTGTTGTAGCTAACTCAGCTAGAGTTTGCAATCCTGTTGGTTCCTCTGTTGGAGGTTGAGACTCTTTTAACTTTAACCTCAGAAGTCTAAGCTGTCTGTACAGCTTCATGTTCTCTCTTATCAGCACCATGTTCATGTCCTTGATTTTATCATGCTTTTCCTTGAGACTTTGGTTCATGTTAAAACGTTCTGCATTTCTTTCAGTCAAGTCTGTATTTTCCTTTTTAATGACTCTTTCTAAAACTTCCATCTTATAGATTTTTTTCAGAAGTTTATTGATTTTCTCAGTCTTGGATTCTTTATGCTTGCTTGAAGAAGCTTTTGCTAATGGATGACTGTGTTCATCTGGAGGAGTTGGTGAGGGAAAGTTGGGACAATATTTTGCAACTTGCTCAACCTGTTCATCACCCTGTGTGTCTACTAACTCTTTCTCTGTCTCTGAGTCACTGCAAGGTAAGTTCAAAGGGTTATCTTCTTCAGCAAGGTCCTTGGTCTGCTCACCCTCTTTACCAAATTGTAATTTCCTTTTGGTTCTTTTTCTTTTAGTAGAGGATGATTCTGTTGACTCTCTTAGAGGTGAGATAGCCTTCCTTTTTCTTCGACTGCTCTTTGGGGTGATGGACTTCTTAGCAATAGACTTCTTCCCCTTTTCATCCTATTGAAAAATAGTTTGGAACTCATTCCAAAATAAGAAATAATTCCAGTCCACTTGTTTCTTCTTCAAGGACTCTTTAATAATGAGTGTAATCAACCCTTGGTGTGACAACCTGCTGGACACTTTGGTAGGCTTCACCTAGACTTGTTTGGCCATTTTTGTGAGAGATTTGTGCAGGTAGAAAGGCAAATTGATGGGATACCTACCTCTGAAATGGTTCAATAGCTTAAAGTGGTAAAACATAACCCTGTTGTATCTACCTTCATAGGTGATATAGACAAAGATTGTCTTCAGGAGAGATTACCACTTAGGTTCTAGATAAGACATTGGTATGTCTTTTTTCCATATAAGATCCTTGTGGAGAGGCTATAGGTAGGATCTAAATTCGATGTTTGAAGGCATAGTTGATTTGAACCAGCAATCCCCTATTCTAGGGAGACTAGTGAACTCAGCTATGGCTGCCTCATCAACCACAAACTCCTCTTTTCCCACTGTTTCTTCTCTTCCATCATACGAGATAGCAAAGGTTTCAGACACATGTTGGTGGAAATATTCCATGTTTTCACAATATGCATAGACTCCAGTTTGCTTGAAGAACTCGGCCACCTCAGGGTGAGCCTCAAGGTACCAAACTCCATCCAATTCAGTGTTATGAACATAAATATACATATATATAGATATTTGATATTTATAACATAATAAATAATTAATAAATAATAATTATTAATAATGAAAGGGTATGTCTCTAAGGACATGACTATTGGTTAAGGGCACCCCTGCGTGGGTATATAAACGAGCCCTCATTCTCAATTGTAACATCTTATATCTTATCTATTCATATATTTTATACATTATTTCTACATGGATTATTATGTTATATTCCAAATATTTTGGATAATTCCTGTGTGAGCGAAATTTGTTCATCTCATTTGGTATCAGAGCTTTGTTGCTGATCTAGGCCATTGGTTGATCTGGCTTTTGGCCAACCTTCATTTTTCTCAGAATTTTTCTTTGATCTGGTCATTGACCGTAATTAGACCTTTGGACACCATACTGTTGGTCATTTTCCTTGGAAACAAAATTTTTAGCCTTTTTGGCCACCACACTAATTTGGCAGAGTTTCTCAGCCTCAGGTTCTTGGCCATTTACAAATTAGAAATTTCAAAAGTTTTTTTGAAAGAAAGAATTACACCGCTACAATTTATCAGTGTTTCTCTGTTCTCCGGTCTTTGACCACTACCAACAATTACTAAAATCATAAAAAAATATAGTGAATAAAGAATAAAGTAAATTAGAAAATTAAAAGTTTATGCAGAAAATACATTCCGCTGCCACCTTCAAAATAAAAATAAAAATAAAAATTTCCATTGCAAATAAGTAAAGAATGTTAGATAAAAAAATAAAAAAGTTAAAAGTCTGACTTTGGCCAATTCGAAGTTTAAAGTTCTCTTTCAAAATATTCAGCTACCAAATATCCACAACTCAAAAAGCAGACAAATTGGGTGCAACTTGTGGAGCCACGAGCCAAAATTCTAAAATATATCAAGGAATAGAATATCCCCTATCAAGGAATACCCTCTGTAACAACTGCCATAGGATAGCCACTATATGTTGTCGCCTGGAAATAAAATTCACTCTTTGAAGTAACGAAACTGTTCATAACATTTTCGTTCATCCATTCACTATTATTTCTTACAATTAATTCTGTACGCTTAAAATTTGGTACAGTTCGTCGTACAGTCACCAAAAAAAACCGTGCAATAGTCCATACGATCTCTCTGCAATTTTTGTTCACTGTCACTACCTACCATACATATTTGTTGCACCGTACAGACAATACGCACCATTTCTGCTTCCGTTGTCATCCATAATTCATCCACCATCCATACACGAATATCCGTACACGTCTGTACCTCATAAGTTAGCAAAAACAAGTATATTAGGCATACATTTACCACTAAATAAAATCAAAGAAGTCATAAGGTTCCCAAAATACATGGAAAATATAAAGGGAGGCAAGTAGAAAGTCAAAAGATACATTTACCCAAAAAAAAATTTAATTAAAAAGAAAAAGGTACTTAAAAAAAAAAATGAAAATAGCAAAGGTTTTTATTAAAAAAATAAAAATAAAAAAGATATAAAAAGAGTTGGGTATTTTACAAAGGAAAAGTAAGAGACAATATCATATTTTTCATATACATATATATTTCTATAAAATATAAATTATATTTATATTTATATAAATTATTAAAAATAAATAAAGAAAATGTGAGGGTTATCACAAGTTTGAAAAAATATCCAGATTCAAAGAAGTAAAATATACATATATTATCAAAGAGAGATAAAAGAGGCCATTAAAAGATATATAAAGAAAAAAAGGGGGATTATCAAAGAAATTTTATATTTCTAAAGGAGTCATTGAAGACCTTAATATAAAGGTGATTCCCCTAAAAGTTAAGTGAAGTGAAGCTTTAAAAAGGATTTTTTCTAAAAAGGATTGAAGAAACATTTAAACAATCATTTATTATGGAAGGATATCAAGATAATTCAGAAATACAATTATGAATATTGGAAGGAGAACTAGGACATTATAAAGCGAGTAATAAAAAATTACAGTTTGAAATTGAGAAGGAAAAATATTTTAATGGGTTAACACAGAAAGATAATTGTTACTTCAAAGAGCATATTCGGGAACTCATTGTACAAAATGAAGAACTAAAGATCGAAAGACAAAAAATGGACCAAGACTTAATAGAACGAAATGAGGAAATATTACGATTAAAAAATCATAATCAAAATCTACTAGTTAAAATCAAGAATTCAAAAGACAAGAAACAAGGGAATGGAAATTTAGAACAAGAAAATCGAGCTCTCAAGGAGAAACAAACCGAAAAGGAGGAAGAAATATCCTACTTAAGGAACCTTAACCAGAAGTTACTTGAACAAATTAAAATCTTAAAGGACGAAAGAAAGGAGAATCTAGAATCAGAAATAGACAATAGGTCAGAAAATAAGGAAGAACTCTTATGATTAAGATGACATAATCAAAACTTATTAACTCAGATTAAAAAGTTGAAGCATGATAAGAAGACTTTACAAGAAAAACTAGATTGCAAAACATCATTAGTTGATAAAGAGACAATGACTAAACCTATGGAACTAAAGAAGTCATTAGATGCAAAAGTCCCAATTCTGGATAAAGGAATTAATATAGAACCAATCAAACTTACAACTCAAAAGGACATGGATCCAACTGATGTAAAGAGGTATTCAAATGTCGAAGAAGAAACAATCCTAGACCATGAAGAAAAATCAATTCCAAAATTTAATCAACAAAAAACTACAAGTATACGAAGTAAGGATCGAGTTGCAAGGATGCCTTATCGACATCCTAATCACACAAATCGATACTTTAGCCAATTCTTGTATCAAGGGAAACAAATGACCAGTATGTCGAAGAATATTACTTCAGCTACAAGTGATGCTCAAAATAGAAGTTATCATGGGAGTCAAAATACATCAATTTCTTTCCAAGAACCTTATAAACTCTCCATGCAAAAGATCAAATTAGGATGGGCAGACTCCTTTACAATGCGATAGTTCTGCTCAGTACTTAAAAGATCCTATCATCTCAGGTCTTCAACGATTACTAAGTCAATAATGAAGAAGCATGCGACAGTAGTTACAAGCTAGAGCAATAGATAAGTCTTCCATAAAGTATGCTTTGAGGACAAAGCATTTTTAAGGGGAAGGCAATGTTATGAACATAAATATACATATTCGATATTTATAACATAATAACTAATTAATAAATAATAATTATTAATAATGAAAGGGCATGTCTCTAAGGACATGACTATTGGTTAAGGGCACCCTGTGTGGGTATATAAACGAGCCCTCATTCTCAATTGTAACATCTTATATCTTATCTATTCATATATTTTATACATTATTTCTACATGGATTATTATGTTATATTCCAAATATTTTGGATAATTCTTGTGTGAGCGAACTTTGTTCGTCTCATTTATCCCTTAGGGATGGCCCTTCTTTCGGCATTTAGTAATTGTTGACCTGTACCTGTGATTTAGGAAAATCTTTATGCTAGGGAAACAAAGAATCTATGATTTAGGGTGGCGGGGAGTATGACTCAGAGTAAAACAAATGAGACAAGGTGACTTAGAGTTCTGATTGCATAGCTCAACCACTAACTGAATCTAAACAACAGACTGCCTGAACACACGCCAAAAATTTCGAGTTTAGGTCAGATATAAAATCAAATTGAAACAGTATGAAATTCAAACTACCTGATGAATCGACTTGGATTAATTGGTATGACAATTGGATCGATACCCATCTGTTGAACTCGAACTCCACTTGGCAATCACCACAAAAATGGGATTATGGCCTCTGAGTATGCGTTTAATTGATGAAATCACGGGCTCAAGACTGTCACAATGACTCTCGAATTCGAATTGGTAATTAATGGAATCAAAGAAGAGATTAATTAGGGTCATAATGGATCTGTATCCTCGTAACTGCAGATAATGGGGGGCCATGTGACTAATCACTTCTGTTAGTCGGGAATCACACATGAGTTTCTGTGTCTCTGCCGAGCCTTAATTCTGAAATGACAAATGTAGTTAAAAGGACAGTAGGGTATCAATCTTTAGATAGATGCAATAATAGCATGCATACCTCACCACCTCCATGGACTTTCAACGGTTATGTCTTCATGATTACGGCAATTGACAGCTAGCTTGTGCAAAAGCACGGGATTTTCTTTTTTTTTCCGTGGAAACCTTTTCGGTGGTTAACTGGGATTTTTCTTTCCCCCCTTAACTACCGAGATCGAAGGCTTTCAGTGGTTAATGAGCGCTTTTCAGGCTCACCTAAACCACCGAAACCTGAGATTCTCTCTTTTGCTTGAAAAAACCAAATCAAAAGTTCTTTCCAAGTTTATTTACAGAAAATAGACTCTCTAACATACCCTAAAAAATTTAGAAATAAATTTTTTTGGACCACAATCTATCACCTAAAAAGCAAAATCTCCATCAATTTATTTGAGGAGATAACATTGGCTCCTATGGGGGATGAATGCCTCCCTGTGAGGTTTCAAGAACCACAAAACCGATGCCTTTCTTGAAAAAAGAAAACTTAAAACTTTCGGCTAGTGTTTCCATTGGGCATGGAGTTATTCTGTAAAGATAAAGACTAAAAATAAAATTACAATGACCAGGCTTCATAGCCTTTGACAAAATAGAGTTTTAGAAATCACCCGTTGACTGGACCACCGAACATTTCTTCACCTCCCATACTTTGCAGAATGAATGTGTTGTTGTGGTGTACTTGAGTTATCATGAAAGGGCCGATCCACAAAGAATCAAACTTGTTGTGTTTTCCTTTATCCTGTCTGAGGGCATCCCATTTTAGAACCCAATCACCAACCTGGAAATTATCTACCTTTGTCTTCCTGTCAAAATTATCCTTGATCCTCTTTTGATGAACCTCTGATTTGTCCACTAATTGTTCACAAACCTGCTGCAGTTCTACCAAATCAAGCATTCTTCTTACCATATCATTTGACTCAGTTTGCTCTTCCTGAAAAAATTTAGCCACTGGTAAAACTAGTTGAACAGGAAAAATGGCATCAGTTCCATAGACCAATTTGAATGGAGAGTTTCCTAAGGATTTTTTGATAGTTACTCTGTCTACCCACAGAGAAAATTTTAGTTTAGAATCCCAATTCTTTTTCTTCTCCTCTAACAACTTTCTGATGATTTTGATTAAGCTCTTATTGGATGATTCGGCCAGGCCATTACCTTGAGGGTAGTAGGGGGTTGAATGTACCAATTGGATTCTCATTGATTCACACATGTCAACCAATGCATCGGCTTTGAAAGTTGTTTCATTATCTGTTACCAGCCTTTTGGGGCAACCGAATCTGCTCAAGATGTTTTCATAAATAAATTTCATGACAACCTGATGAGTTGCATTCCTGGTGGGAACTGCCTCTATCCATTTTGTAAAATAATTTGTGGCCACTAAGTTCCACTTATGTTGACCACTAGATGAAGGATTTATCTCCCCTATAAAATCTAAACCCCACTGCTGAAAAGGGCCATTCACTACTATAGGTCTTAGGGGCAGAGATTTTAGTTGTTGTTTTCCTGTGAATCTTTGACATTTATCGCAAGATTTGATGAAGGCACACACATTTGAGAAAAGAAAAGGCCAATAGTACCCAGGCCTTAGAATTTTATGAATTGTGATCTTCCAGTAATGATGACCTCCACAAACACTTGAATGAAACTGATGTATAACTTCCACTGACTCTTCTTTGTCTAAACATCTGAGTAGTAAACCAGCAGAGTCTTTCCAATATAACAGATTATTGTAAATGCAAAATTTGATGGCTCTGAGCTTAAGGGATCGGGCTTGAGTCATGCTAAGTTCAGGAGGAACCTCTAGATTTTGTAAAAACTGTATAATACCTGAGTACCATTCACAAGAAGACAAATTCTTTGCCACCTGTTGATTGTTATGTTGTCCTTCTGATGTCACCTCCGTCTGCAAACTCGTTGAATTTTCCCCTATGAAATTTATGTCTATAAGCTCATGGTTTTCCTCCATTAAAAGCTTAGAAAGGCCTTGGCCTTTTACTAATTTGGTGGGCTTCACTTCTATGTCGAAATAGATTAACTTTGCGATCCATTTATCTCTCTTTCCATCAATACCAGGCTGAGTCAAAACATCTTTCATGGAGGGGGAAGGAACATATGCAATGACTTTTGAGTGGAGGATATAAATTTTGAAAGCTTTTAAGGATTTTATGAGAGCATAGGCTTGTTTTTCAATAGGATCATACCTTAGTTCATCATCTCTGAGTGTTTTGCTGAAGAAGGCAACTGGGTGATCTATACTGACATCATCTTTCTGTAAGAAGACTGTTGCCACCGTGTCATAAGAAGCGAAGGAAAAAATATAGAAACTCTTGCTGTAATCTGGACTAATCAGAGTCAGGGATTTCATGATAGCCTGTTTGATATCCTAAAATGAATTCCTTGCATTTTCTATCCATTTTATCTCATATCCCTTTTTCAACATACATGTTATGTGTTTTACTAGCTCTGCAAAATTTGGAACAAATCTTCTAACAAAATTAATCTTACCGAGCAACGATTGAATATCCTTTTTCGACCTTGGTAAGGATAGCCTCTGAATTGCTTCCACCCGAGTTGGATCAATTTTCACACCTTCTACTGAGACAATGTGGCCTAGGAGCTTGCCTTTCCTGAGATAAAAATGGGACTTTTTGGGATTCAATGAAATCCCAAACTGCCTGTACTTCAGAAATACTCTTTTTAAATGTTTTAGATGTTCTTCATGACTGCTAGAATAAACTATGATGTCATTGAGATAGATAAGGACAAACTTGTCCTTCTCACCCACGAAAGCTATGTCCATGGCCCTTTGAAAAGTGGCCCCTGCATTCATTAATCCGAATGGCATTTTGGCATACATGAAGGTACCCCAAGGAGTAGTAAAAGCAGTCTTCTCTTGGTCATCAGGATGGACAAAGTTTTGATTATAGCCAAAAAAACCATCCATGAAAGAAATAACAGTAGCCCCTGAAATTCTTTGCAGCAAATGTTCCATCTTAGGTAGGAGATAGTTATCTTTCTTTGAGCATCTCTTTAGGTTTCTAAAGTCCACACATAACATGACCTCACCATTTTTCTTTCTCACTATTACTAGATTTGCAATCCATTTAGAGTATCTTAAAGGGATTATGATCTTAGCATCAAGAAGATTTTTTATTTCTCTTTCAATTACAGGGAAAAAGAAGAGGACTGATAGGTCTGATCTTTTGTTTGAAAGCGATGGTGTCCTTTTAAAGTGGGATCTTATGTTGAATTATCTCAAGGTCATAAGTTTTCAGATCACTGTATTTCTAAGCGAAAACATCAGAGAATTCTTTCAAAATGCTGCAATATTCGGACTTCTGATCAACAGTCAATTCAGAGGACAGATTTATGAATTTAGGCTAGCTTTCGCTTCCTATGTTGTGCTCATGAACAACAGGCTCTTTTTCCTTCTTATCTGACTTGTAGGGGACATCGTTATGATCAAATATCTTTTCAAGAGGTACCAAACCCCGAGGTATATAATTGTTAGGTAGTTGAACAATATCATGCTGACCTAATTTTTGTTTTAGCTTAGGCTTCTGGGATTCCTCTACATTTTGATTTTGCTGGTCGACATGCATATCATAAAATTCATCTACCACCTAGAGAAATCTATTAAGTTCATCGTCATCTTCAAAAACTTTCCAGTATTTAATATTGTCGGGCAAAGATGGTCTATATTTGACTTGGATTTCATAATTGAGCCTGGGAAGCATGGGAGGAATAAACAAGCTAGCTGAAATAGCAAGGGAATACACAAGATGATTCATATCTCTGGGTATATAAGAAATGTCAAAAATGGAAAAATAATCTTTAATTTTCCATACCTCATCCCTGTAGGCTTTCAATCTGACATGCTTTGCTTGGAAAGTACTGTTTACTTGTTCTATGATGAGATCCGCATATCCAAACACCTTTAATCCTTTAATCCCCATCTCCTTGGCTGTGTTTAAGCCCAATATCACATCCTCATACTCTTCTATATTGTTAGTAATTTTTAAATCAATCTTAAAAGACAAATGCATAGCCTCCTCCAAAGGAGAAATCAAAACTACCCCTGCACCTGCTGAATCTTTGGTACTGGCACCATCAAAATACATAGTCCAAATTGGAGCACATGTTTCATCAGTTTGTTGTTCAATGGGCTTCACAAGCCACAAAGGAGATGACTGAGAATCATCTATTTGAAGAATACATGAGCCAATTTGTATGTCTATAGCACAAATAGGATGATTTATAGAATTTTTTGCATCACTGATGATGTAGGCAAGTTGGTTCTCTCTGTAAAGTCTTTTTAGCTCTCCTCCAAACAACGGGATTGTAGCATATGAAAGATCCATCTGGAAGGTACCCCCTAACCTTTTTCTCCATGGACATGACAAGAGGAGTCCGAACTTGGGTGGGATATCAGCAACCACGACATCCATTACCATGCTCCTCATTGGAAATTGGGCAAGATTTATAACAAGGTCTCTTATGAGGCCAAGGCATATGACTTTCCTAGAGTCAAAAGAGAAGAGATCATGATATGGTTTGGTGACCTCAAGCCCAAGCTCGTCCATCACTGCTTTGTGCATAAGATTATGTGATGCTCCTGAATCAAGAAAGCAATTGTGAAGGATCTTATCATGAACATTTAGGGATATATAGAAAGGAGGAAAAGAGTCATCTCGATCTTCTATCATAGGCCCTATAGTTACTGTTGGATTTTCATCTTGTAAGTTTACAAAATCAGCAGATGAAGAGGTCTTTGGTTCAAGGGACTTCAGGATGGCAGACTTGAAAATGTCATTCTTCATAAGTTCAGTCAATGGCATAGGTATTTTTACTTTCTGAATTTATGATTCGAAATTGAAAGAGTATGATGATTTGTCAGAAGTTTTTACCTCATTAGAAGGAGCTCTGAGGATAGCTTGCTCCTTGACTTGGGGCTGAGATTTCTTATCCTTCCATTATGCAGAAATGGGGGTCTGCTTTATAGGAGCGACAAGCTGCTTGGCAGCAACTTCTTTCTTCTTCACAGGAGTAGTGGGCAATGGTTTAGGAGCAACATTTTTAGATCTTAAATTATAACCTTTCTGATCATCTTTCTGATAGACAGATTCTTCGATACTTGCCTCATGAATCTCTTGATCCATATGGGCTTCTTCATAATCTACTTATGTCAAAAAGGATCAATCATTTTTGTCACCAAAACAATTTATGTCATCTACTTCTTCAACTTCATCGTGAGGTAGCCCCTGTTCCTCTTCTAGCATTGCATTTTGGAAAGGGGGTTTGATTCTTTGATCATTAGCTACATTATTGTCTCTCTGGAGGATCTGGACTTGTTGATTATTCCTTCTGTAAGGGAAATCATTTGGATTTCTAGGGACAAAAGGATTTGGCTCTTTTATCCTTCCTGGTTGCTGACTTTGAATCTTCAATTTTGATATTTCAGATATCAATTTGTCCAACATCTTGTCCATCTTTTCCATTTTTCTATTAGAAGAAGAAGGGGGCTCGACAAAAAACTTATTTCTCTGAACTTTTCCTTTGAGTTACTGAGATGCCATAATATTTGATTCGACTTCGAGAGCAGCATCTTGCATTAAAGCAAGTGTGGTTGATCTTCTTTCTCTAAGGATTAAAGAAAAATATGGATCAAAAGCAACAAAAAATGTTATTTTTGTTGATGTGTCACTTGGCTTGACCTCTGCAGGGATCTTTCCAAACATCCTATCGAATCTTTTGATGAAGTCTGAGACTGACTCCCCATCTTCTCTTCTTAAATTTCTGAATTCAGAAATGTAATATAGGAGGTCTCTTCTTTCTCCCAAATGTTTTAAGAACACCTCATCTAATTGCTCAATACCTATCACTGAATTTGCTGGTAGTTATTTGAACCACATCCTGGCTTGGCCATCCAAACTCTGCACAAAAAATCTAGTCCACACATCTTCTTCTGAAATATTAATATTTTCATCATAAGCATAAAAGGCTTCTATATGTTCTTCGGCAGTATAATCCCCAACTCCGGTAAACTTTGGCATATATTTCTAATAGTCTCCAGTTGGCATGGTAGATAAGGGATTGGGAAAGACAAGTGGAGCATACCTGTTTTCTAAGATTTGTTCCATCTTGGTTAAAGGGACAACCATGGAAATCTTAGGGCTTGATGCAGAGGAAGAATTTTCAAGAGATGAAGGCTGAGATGGGATGGCTAAGTTTATAAAAAATGATTTTCTTATTTCACTTTGAGAAAAAATTTCAGAAATGGGTGGAAAATAAGAGGCCTTGTAAAATTGACCAAGCAATAAGGCTAAGCTTTATTCTCCCTTAGAGGAAAGATCTTGTAAAATATCTTCGAGAATGGGCAGATTAGTATGAGTATAGAAAACACCCTCTATAGGCTTTGTGGATGAGGAATTCAAGGAGGAAGAAGAAGAGGCTTCTTTATGCTGAGGGGATCTTGTAATTACCTCTTTAAGGTTGGATGTAATATCATGCTCAAAAACAAAGTCTGCAACATTAGAGGAAACTGAAGCCTTTTCAACCTTCAATCTTTCCAATACAATTTCAATTTATTTAGAACTATGAGTTTCAGCAGTAGTGGATTCAACTAGAGGTTCTTTAGATATGAAAGAAGAAGTGCTTTTTTGAATACCTGGATTTGAGGTCTTTGCAGATCTGGAAGCCTATCTTTGTAAAGATTTTCCCTTACTGATGATCTTCTCAAGGTTTAGAATTGGTGTTGCTAGTGGGCCTTCTTGGTTCACCCTAGTGTGAGCTCTTTTTGGAGCCACTTCGTTCCAATGGAGTTGCCAGATAGATGATTACAACCCAAATGATGTCCAGGATTTGTCTATCATCAAAGATGGATCTATGTCGTCTCCCAAGGAAGTTGAGCTTCAATCTCCTCTCCCCGCCAACGATGCCAGTTTTTTATCACTCCAGGAAACTCTCCTAGGCTGTAAGTCAGAGATGTCTGGTAACTTAATCTTTTTGGAAACTATTTTCTCAATAATAAGTGTGGGTTTGGATCAACATGAATATCCTAATCTATAGATTGTATCTTCAAGACAGTCTAACTATATTAATGCAACACAAGGCCTTCAAGAGCTATTTATCAGATAGGTTTGTATAACAGATGGATAAGAAAACCAATCGGTTAACCAAAACATACATAAACCATATATATGATGGGTCAAAAAACTAGTCAAATATGCTTATGATTCTTGCTTAACAATCAAAAGTAAGATGACAGTTACCATAGGACCATTAAACAGAGACAAAAGAACGAATTCCACTAATATGCATAGACAAAGATGAAGGAGGGTCTGACAATAACAAATGAAAGAAGCTTGCAGGCTTGATATATTAAAGAAAATGTCTTTCATACAAAATAGTAGAATGTATAACTCAAAATCGAACACTTATTTCATCTTATGTTTTCAGCTTTATAGCTTTTACAACAGAGTATCTAGATCCTGAATTAATGGATCAGATATGCCTAAAATAGAAAGTCAAAACTAACTAGCAAAAGATAAGGAATGATCCTCAAAATGAGGTCAATTCCACATTTCATGGTCTTCAGATCTTGTAGAGTCCTTGTGCATTGAAGAATAGCCTTCCAAGGCTGATTGATGACTCTTCCAAGAGATAAAATTCGAATTTGTTGAGTTGTGCAAAAATCCTAATCTGTTGCCACCAAAAATAGGTACCAAAACCAACTTGGTTACCTTTTCTAATCCTTATACACCAAAAATGGATCTTGAATCTGAATCTTTAATTCAACATCTATCCATTACAAGTGTTTTCAAATTATTTGGATTAGTAAAACCTTGATCTGTGAAAAATTTAGCTTTCTCTCACTAGTTACAAGTTTCGGTGGTTAACATGGAGGAATTTTGGGTGTATTAACTACTGAAAGCTCTGCTTTTGGTGGTTAATGAACAATCGTCCTCGTCGCCTAAACCACCGAAAACTTAGCTTTTTCCAAAACTTCAAAACTGAAAAAAATGATTACCTTGATGCTTTGTTGAATTTTCAAGGCCTCTTTGATGATGCAACTCTTCCTCGTACAGATCCGGGAGCTTTAACTTGTTGTGTGGAAGACTGTGGTATATCCACCATTGTTGTAGCTAACTCAGCTAGAGTTTCCAAGCCTGTTGGTTCCTGTATTGGAGGTTGAGACTCTTGTAACTTTAGCCTCAGAAGTCTAACCTTCCTGTACAGCTTCATGTTCTCTCTTATCATCACCCTATTCCTGTCCTTGATTTTATCATGCTTTTCCTTGAGACTTTGGTTCATGTTAAAAAGTTCTACATTTCTTTCAATCAAGTCTGTATTTTCCTTTTTAATGACTCTTTCTAAAACTTCCATCTCATAGATTTGTTTCAAAATTTTATTGATTTTCTGAGTCTTTGATGCTTTAGGATTGCTTGAAGAAGATTTTGCTAATGGTTGATTGTGTTCATCTGGAGGAGTTGGTGAGGGCAAGTTGGGATAATCTTCTGCAACTTGCTTAGCCTATTCATCACCTCGTGTCTTTGCTAACTCCTGCTCTAGCTCTGAGTCAGTGTAAGGTAAGTTCAAAGGGTTATCTCCTTCAGCAAGGTCCTTGGTCTGCTCACCCTCTTTACCAAACTGTAATTTCCTTTTGGTTATTTTTCTTTTAGCAGAGGATGATTCTATTGACTCTCTTGGAGGTGAGATAGCCTTCCTTTTTCTTCGACTTCTCTTGGGCATTATGGACTTCTTAGCAGCAAACTTCTTCCCCTTTTCATCCTGTTGAAAATTAGTTTGGAAATCATTCGAAAATAAGAAGTAATTTTAGTCCACTTGTTTCTTCTTCAAGGACTCTTTAATAATGAGTGTAATCAACCCTTGGTGTCACAACCTGTTGGACACTTTGGTAGGCTTCGCCTGGACTTGTCTGGCCATTTTTGTGAGAGCTTTGTGCAGGTAGAAAGGAAAATTGATGCGAGACCTTCCTGTGAAATGGTTCAATAGATTAAAGTGGTAAAACATAACCCTATTGTATCTACCTTCACAGGTTATATAGAGAAAGATTGCCTTTAGGAGAGATTTCCACTTAGGTTCCAGATAAGACATTGGTATGTCTTTTTTCCATATAAGATCCTTGTGTAGAGGCTGTAGGTAGGATCTAAATTCGATGTTTGAAGGCACAATTTATTTGAACCAGCAATCCCTTGTTCTAGGGAGACCAGTGAACTCATATATGGCTTCCTCATCAACCACAAACTCCTCTTTTCCCATTATTGCTACTCTTCCATCATACGAGGTAGTAAAGGTTTCAGACACCTGTTGGTGGAAATCTGCCAGTTTTTCACAATATGCATAGACTCCAGTTTGCTTGAAGAACTCGGCCACCTCAGTGTGAGCCTCAAGGTACCAAACTCCATCCAATTTAGCCCTTAGGGTTGGCCCTGCTTTTGGCATTTAGTAATTGCTAACCTGTACCTATGATTTAGGAAAATCTTCATGCCAGGGATACAAAGACTCTATGATTTAGGGTGATAGGGAGTATGACTCAGAGTAAAACAAATGAGACAGGGTGACTAAGAGTTTTGATTGCATAGCTCAACCACTAACCGAATCTAAACAACAGACTTCCTGAATATAAGTCGAAAATTTCAAGTTTAGGTGAGATATAAAATAAAATTGAAACAATATGAAATTCAAACTACCTGATGACTCGACTTGGCTTGATTGGTATGACAATTGGCTCGATAACCATCTACTGAACTCAAACTCCACTTGGCAATCACCACAAAAACGAGATTATGGCCTCTGAGTATGCATTTACTAGATGAAATCACGGGCTCAAGACTGTCACAATGACTCTCAGATTCGAATTGGTAATTAATGGAATCAAAACAAAGATTAATTAGGTTCATAATGGATCTGTATCCTCGTAACTAGAGATAATGAGGGGCCATGTAACTAATCACTTCTATTAGTCAAGAATCACACATGAGTTTTTGTGTCTCTGCCGAGCCTTAATTATGAAATGACAAATGTAGTTAAAAGGACAAGAGGGTATCAATCTTCGGATAGAGGCAATAATAACATGCATACCTCACCACCTCCATGGACTTTCGGTGGTTATGTCTTCATGATTATTCCAATTGACAGCTAGCTTGAGCAAAAGCACGAGCTTTTCTTTTTTTTCCATGGAAACATTTTCGGTGGTTAACTGGGCTTTTGCTTTTCCCCCTTAACTACCGAGAACGAAGGCTTTCGGTGGTTTATGAGTGCTTTTTAGGCTCACCTAAACCACCGAACGCTGAGATTCTCTCTTTTGCTTGAAAAAACCAAATCAAAAGTTTTTTCCAAGTTTCTTTACAGAAAATAGACTCTCTAACATACCCTAAGAAATTTAGAAATAAATTTTTTTGGACCACAATCTATTACCTAAAAAGAAAAATCTCCATCAATTTATTTGAGGAGATAACAAGCTTAATTAGTTAAATTATTTTGTCATTTTGGATCTCATTTCAAAATAATTAAAAAAAAATAAAAAATTATCTATCATTTGTTTGATTTTGTGGAAACTAAAAAGTAATAGTTTTCTCATCTCCATGAACTTGAAGCTTCTAGAATTTTAAGATCATATTTTAAAGGAAAATATAACCAATATTTGTTTACAACTTATAGTTAGCTTTTAGCTTAAATTCATTTTAATTTTATTGTTCTAGATTTTGTTTTATTCAGAATTTTTATATTTAGGTTATTAAATTGGTTTATTTTTGTTTCACAAGTTTCTATTATCAGATATTTGGTACGGATCTGATCATGGATTGATTTTCTTATCTAAATACGTTCAAGATAATTGATCCAAAAATAACATTGGATTGCTGCAAATAATTTATGAGCAACAACATATAATATTTGGAAATGCGGTCAAGAACAGATGAACGATTTTGTAGCATTAATTGCATCAAAACCGTGAGGAATCTCAAAAAATGGCTGAAAACCCATTTGCAGAATGGACCCATTTAGCTGAGTTGAGAGAATTTTACCAAACAATTGCGCTATTTGAGAGATATTTTGGTATATTTCCAAGGAAAATTTCAGGTGGCGGAAATTGTTAGTGACGCCTAGACTGTTCCTTCATTGCATAAATATATGAGAGAGTTCAGAGCCATAGAGGGAGGATATTGAAGAAATTCAGAGCAGGATTTTTATCCTTTCTTTTGTATATTATTTATTTTGTAATTTATTTCTTTTCAAAAGGAGTAACGGATGGTTGGAATTTTTGGGAGAATGGACCAGCGTTTTCAAAGAAGAATATGAAATTCGAGATTGATTAATGGTTTTTGTCATGTGAGTAAAAGGGTTTTGTTTTCATTATAATATACTTTGATTATGGTGCATATTCTTTGAGTAACTGATTATGCATTGATTTAAATTAGCTTTAGTCTGTTTTATCAATACATGGTTAATTGCTATCATTTATGTATTAATTTTGTCAATCTTTAACAATCTATTATCTCAATTATCTTGGTCTCGGTGACTGTATTATCTTGATGCAAATATTGTATTGTATTGAGTTTATTCATGTAATTCAGATTTGTAAAGATATGATTGTTCAATTGAGATTTTTATTATTGTCGATTAGTCTATTATATCTTCACTAAGAATCATGATTTGAAAGTTGTTCTTTCTGCATTTTAAATAAGATTTAAATTCTCAATCAATGTGATTTTCATCCTAACATTGTCACAATCTTAGAATTACACAAACTTCTGCTATATATTTCTCTTAACATACAGGTTGTTAGAGCAGCGGTATACAGGAAGGCACAACCAAAAGTTCTCTTTAAATACTGGTCAACCATAGGTTAATGATTTTCTATTTGTTTTGATTTATATTTTGTGAGTGTAAATTTACATTTAAGCTTAAACACTTTGTTTATTTAAGTTAAAACATTATTATTTACATTAATTTCTTTTCCTTTTTTTTTTAGTTTCAAGGTTAAAATTAGATTAGTAGTATGTTCTAGATCTATTTAATTTTTCCTAAGATTTGGTTCTCTTGTACAACCTTAGTTTACAAGGTTTCTCATAAATCTCGCACTTGTTTATTTGTATATGTTGTATATAAAAGTGAGAATAGTGAATGTATATAGTAGATCTTCGTTAATGCATAGTTAGTTATTTTATTTTCATAGTTTAGATTAGATCCCTTTATTGGCTAATGGATCTGTTAAACCCGCCAGGGGTAGTTATTCCAAATGGCGTGTGTTATTTAGACAACCTCAGATCGGACTATTCCCTTCCAGTTGACGCTGCCTCATAAACGCCCATCAACAAATGGTGCTAGAAGGAGGGTTTGAATAAAATTAAATGATTGAATGTTTTAGTTTCAAATTATTTGTTTTAATCATTTAAGTTCTTCTCCCATAGTTCTTTTTTATTCATTATCTATCCTTCGGTAATTTCATCCAAATGCTTAAGGGCTAGTTATATAACAAGCTAACTCAGAGTTGAATTCTTTATTGTCACCTTACAATAATGGATCCTGCCCAAATTTCTGTATGGGAGCATGTTTTTAATTTCCCATCTGTTAACATTCCCAATAAGACACTTTATCTCTTATTAGAACTTACATTTGACGAAGAAGGGTTTACATCTGTAGAAGATCATCTTTTTATTTTTTTATATAAATTAAAACATAATATCATTGATCATCTATTAACATTCCCAGTAAGACACTTTATCTCTTATCACAACTTACATTCGACGGAGAAGGGAGTACATCTGCAAAAGACCATCTTTGTATTTTTTTATATAAATGTTTAAAACATAATATCATTGACCCTAATGTTATATGAATATTGTTCACTCTTACCTTCCAAGGTCGGGTTAAATATTGGTTCAAATATTTTCCGACTAATTCAATTCATTCCTGGTTTGAGTTTGGAACTGAGTTTTTATCAGATTTTAACAATTATGATTATGATGAATCAGGTGAAGAATTAAGTTGCTTAAGGAAAGAAAATGATTAATCATTCAAGGATTTTTCAATTAGGTTCATACATGTTTGTACTAGATTCCCTTTGAAAGAAATGCCTCTTATTGATGAATGGTTTCAATATCTCATTTATCTCTCAGAAAAGCAATATCGATTAATTGTTAACCAATCTAAATTGAGCACTAATACTCAACCTCAAGATGGTTCCAATTTTCATGTTGATCTTGAAGACTTTGAAGCACCACAATTTTTGTCAACTTCTTCATTTTGGAAGATTGGGAGAAACATCATATTTTACAAAATGAAATTGTCACTTCTAATCACTCTTTCCCAACAATGTCTCCTCCCGCTGAGGAAGGAACCTTGAATTTAAAAAAGGACAGTTGTCACACTCTCATAGATTTTATAGTTGTTTATGAAGTAAAAGAGATCGAATGTGAAGTTGATAATCATGTGGATGATAAAACTTCCCCTAATTTAGTTGAACAAGTTCATGATCAATCAGTAGGAGACAACATCTTTAGTCATACTATTAATCAACCATCTGTATCTAGTGATTTTATCTCACATTTTCCCTTACACAATGAGCCAAATTTCTCTTAGAAACTGTCTTGTATTTTTTAAAAGAGCATACAACAAAGGTTGATCAATTTATTCAAGGTGAGGGAAGAAAACCACAATTCGAAACACATATTCCGATCATTTCAAGAGATGCATTTTGTCTCCTCAATTCTTCTACATATTATTCCTTGTACCCTGATATTTTTTATCATCATGCTATGCAATCATGTGTTCTAGATCACTTTGGAATGAATCCTGCACTATATAATCAAGTACAAATTAAAGATGATTTTTACATAGAAGATAAAGAGGAGAACATTTCCACTCATGATCATATTATTTCTTATTCTAATTATTTATCTATGGAGGAATTAAGGGATGATTTAAAAGGGTCTCAAATTTCTTCTTCCATTGATTCTTCAAAATTTGTGCTTAAAGAAGGATTCTATTTTTACCACAATCAATTATTTGAGATTGAAAATTATAATCAACCAAACACCACTACCAGTGATGATTATTCAAAAAAATTGGTTGTTCCATTCAGTTTGCCTCAAATGGTTAATATTGAAGTATTCAAGATCAGTGAAAAGTTTCAAGAGAATGGGACACTTCTTATTCAGTTAAAAATCATGATAAGTTCTTATTATTTTGATCCTACCAACAACATCAAGATCCTTTTACAAGATTATTTCCATTCCAATCTGGTACCTTATTTTCATCATAAATATTTTTCATCTATGAATACTTTTGAACGATCCTATGTTGGTAATTGCATGTATTATGATAGGATTTTATATTGGCTGGAATGTTCATATCTTGAAAAGTTTCCAAAGAATGGTAAGGTTGTTTTCACCTTATTTGTGAATGGAGATCAAGTAAGTAAACTTAACACATTCTTTTTGTATCCTCCACACGAAGAAATTCATAGGCAAACATAAAAATGTCAAGATGATGGGGCACTTCAATCTTGGCCGATGGTTATGTCAGGTCCTCATAATTTTGGCAAGTTTTTTGAACTCACTTGCATTCTTCTATTCTTCAGTGATCCATATTGCGACAGAATTGCGGATAGGATGGAGAATTCATACATCAAAAGTGTTCAAGGGAATGGTAAGGTCATTATTGCTTTGTTTCTAAATGATTATTATAAAGGTAAGTATGATGTATTTGTATCTTACTTTGATGCACTTCCATTCTTGTTACTAATATTCATTTTTGTTTTCATTGCAGGATTGGAGTTGCTCCAATGGTTACATTGGAAGCATGACTTCACTTAGTATTTTGATTTGCTTAGCAGTTAAAGTAGGTTTAGGAGTAGGTTTCCTTTAGTTTTCTTTCTCATTGTTTCTTTTTGTAATAATCCAGTTATGAACACAAGTGGGTACACCAAGAGAACCATAATATGAATGTTGTCAGGGAATTCCACTTTAATCCTTTTATCTCTGCTTTTCATTGAATATTTCTTTTAAAAAATGCATTATCATCATGGAAATTTTGAAATGGAAAGTAAAGAGATAAGTAAATTTGAACTGTCAATTCACCTGAATTCAACCCTAACCCAAGGTGCCACGAGTAGGAATGCACTCATCTTAATAAGGATTTTTCTATTTTATTTTAGTCTCTTTTATTTTTAATAATAATGCTTGGTCAAAGTAACATCTCATGCATCCCTATCTTAAGAAAAGAGCATGCCCGCACATGAGACTTTATATGATTTAGTTCTTTCTTTTTTTTACAGTGAGATGCTAGTGGATCCAAAAACTCGTGTTTACCTTTGGCCAAAATCATTTCATTAAAAGTGTTCTTTTGTTATTTCAATTTTGTTTGTTTTGATGTACTTATGATTTTGAATCCCATTAATAAAATTTCGGTTTTCTCTGTGTTTTTTTTTTTCTTTGATTTCTTTGATTGAATTTTCTTCTTGTCTGTCTTTTTGAATCAATATATTTTTGATCAAAGAGTGATTGTTGAAGGAAGCATTCATTTCAAGACTTATGTTTTTTAAAAAGCAATTTGAAACAGTTCAAATAGTTTCTGATGTTAAGGTTCATCTCAGATAATTGATTTATAAGTTATTAGAGTACTATGAAATCCTAAACAATCTTTGTCAGAGTATTACCCTTGAAACATGTAGAGATCTTTGGAAACTACGATGATCTTTAGACTTCTTACACTATCCATGTTCTTAAAAGATCACTTTTAAGCACTTCCCCATTCTCTAGATGATTTCTTAATTGAAAACTAAAATATCTAAACCATGATAAATCTTCCAGTTTTGAAAGCAAATAAATAGTAATCAATAATATACCTGTCCTGTACTCAATCTCCAGTATCACCCTGCTCACTTTTTCATTTACAAAATCTCTAAATTATATTATTATAAATGACGTAAGAGGTTTGAAAAACACTTAAGTGTGGGAAATGTGTGTAAAACCGTCAGGGTATTGCACAAGCCTATTGACAGTGGGTAAATGCACTCATGATACCAAGGCAACTTCGTCGGGGTACTGAACAGGCATGCTAGCAATGAATCAATGTCGGTTTTAAGAGATAGCAGGTATGTGCTTATAAGTCATCTTTCTAGAGAGTATATATCCCGGATAGGAAACTATTGGATGGGATTAAAGTACTTGAGTGGGTTAAATGACATCCCTGTCGAGGCTATAAATGCCTTCTGGAAGCAATGGCTATGTCAACGATATTGAAGTAATTTTTTATAAACATCATTACCTTTTGATTAGAACATACTTTCATGTTGTAGTCTTCTGGAAAGCAGTTATTCTTCTTTTTCTGATTATAAACATGGTGATATTTTATAAAGCTAAGATGATCTTAATATTGTCTAACATTAAAAAGAGTTTTTTTTTCAAAGAAGTCAAAATCATCCTCAAGTCTTATTCTTTTCTCCCTGCGATGAAAGTTTAATGGGTCAAAGATAACTGCTTCGCCCAGTGAGTCGCCATTTGTTGGCAGCCCAACTATTTTCTTTTTTTTATGTTTCTATCCGAAGCATTTTTTTTACATCTTGTGCTTCACCTCCGGGCAAGGGAAATTGTCAAGTTGATAGTTCATAGTGTAAAGGTTTTTTTTTTTCTTTTTATATCGCTTGTTATTTTTAATCGATTTTTCATGTGTATTTTGTGTGACTTGATGTTTGTTACCCTTCTCTAAATTCATGATTGTGAAGCATGAATTTAACCTTCTTCGTCTAGTAACAACTAAGAAGAAAATTTATTTTTGGTAATCCCATGCATAATTTAAAATATTTATTGTTTCTTCTAGTTGTAATCATGAGAAATGATCTAGTAATTATCGCTATATTTAAACAAAAGATTGATTATCTCCTAGGGTAATGAAATGGCTATGCGTGAATGTTTTTAGACATATCGACCTATATCTGAGCTTAGGTTAATCGTTACAATTAAAGAGTTGAAAATCTTTGGAGAAATCTAAGCGCTCAGGAAAAATCCTTATCATTATCCCCAAAAACCTATGCTATACTATATTAATTTATGATGGGCTTTCCTTATCACCAAAATTTCTGGATATTCTATAAATCATGATCGCAACAACGGAGAGTTATTGGTTTGTAGTCCAAGGTTTTGTGGCAAGCAACAATAGTTACATGGGTTTTGTTGTGCAGACCACACATGTCCTTTTCTCAGCTAGAGAAAATCAATATTCCAAGTGTGGAATGATAACAGGGTACCTTCAGCTTATCCACATTTCTCTTAGCTTCAGGTATGTTTACATGTCTCACTTTGAGACTCATCGGCTTACCCTGCTCAGTCTTCGCTTTGGTGGCTCTCACTTACTTGACCTCACTGTATTCTGGTGCATTCCTGTTATGTCCCCTATAGTGACATCAGAACCAAATGGCCTTGAGGTTTTACATACCCATGATAATATAACAGAGTTCAAACCCGTAATTCTATAACATAGACATGATCTTGCGGGATGAATTCTGATCAAATAGTTATGAATTTGACAAAATCGTCAGAAACCCATTTCCTAAATGGCCTCATTTACTATCCACATGAAAATTTTATTCCAAAACCAAACGATTTAAGAGATACGTCCCATTTTGTGAAGAACAATTTCTCAGAAATTTTGTTTCGGTTGAAGTAAGAAGTTCTTTCACTTTCTTAGAGATTCAAACTAGTTCTCAGGTGTCTAGGTTTATAGAATAAATATATCATCCCTCTCCTCATATCAATCAATTAATTCATGCCCATCTTCCTCTATTTCACTTGAAGCAAGGTTAAGGGAAAATTTATGCAACCCTCTGCAATCCTGTGAGGGTTTCTTTGGTGTACATACCGATTTAAAGGCTATGATGTCATAGGAAAAGATCCCAGACTCATACTACAATAAATCACTCCCAAACCTGAAACATGTATGTTGTGATGAATGTTTAGCATGGATTCAAAGATTCTACACAAGAATCCCATACTTGTAAATGTGTCTTAACCGGACGTTGATGTAAAATAGAGATCTTGAAAGGGAAAATCGAGATTTGAGATCCAAATTGCAGTAAAATCTTCTTCAGGAAAATAAAAGATTCAGAAAATCTAGGGATATCATCATTAAGGATTCAAATAATATCAATGTTGTTATGAGTTCAGAAATGAATGATTCTTCTTTTTCAAATGTTTGATTTGGTAAATAGATTTGTGGTTTGTTTTGATTGTTTTGTTAAAGCATGATTTGTTACATGATTTTTTTATACTAGCTATAGAATTAGCTTGTCTTATATTAGTTTATGATATTTTTAATCAGATTTTAATATTATTTTTATTTTGTCTTTTCCAGGCCTTTTACAACACTCGCATGGTTGACTTGTGCATTGATCAAGCTATTAGAGAGTTGGGATGTTATTTCGTTTGAAAAATGTTAGAACCTTTCTCAAGCAGTTATCAATCATGTATGATCATTTGTAACAAATATATTGAGTTGTTATAATTTTTGTTATTTTTATTCCAATTTAGATTGGAGGTTAGAATGTCCTTATTTTGGACAGTTTGATCCCTTTCTTTTGGATAGGAGAATCAATCAAGAGTCCCTTTAAATATTCATTTTTTATTTTGAAAGAACAACATTGGAATCCCGGAGGATGGACTAAGATTTTTATGGGAAGGAAAGATATGAAAAGGTAGTTTGTTTGATGGCTTTAGTATGGACAACAAATTGTGTGATGTGATTATTTATTAGTCATGTTACCTTTCATATTTTTCAAAGATAAAACATATATTGCATGTGTTAGCTTTTGTCTGTTCATCATTATATGCTTTAATGTTTTTCTTCTTTTTGTTCACATTATTGTTCATGATTTCTAGTTATTACAATCCATATGATACATTAAACATAAGACATATATCTTTGTGTTCTGAGTTGTCTCGAACATTTGAATTTGTTATATCAATTGCATATGACTGGAGTTGCTTTCATTCTCTGTGTATTGAATTACATAACATCATAATGGATCATATTTATCTTTCTGTTGCTTACAAGTCACCTATGAATTGTTGAAATTGCTTGAATTTCTTCAGGTAATATCATAATTTTATTTTTTCTATTCTATAAAGTGCTCATCATAGATTTTTGCTTGGCAAACAGGTTACTAGATCATATCTTACATAGGAAGACAAAAATCACAATTCTTTATTATTGTTGATCAACAACAGGTTAGTTATATTTTATTGGTTAATTTATTTTTTGAATGAGTAATGATTAAAAACTTAAACTTAAAACGTTTTGGTCATTTTATTTATATTATCATAAATCATATTCATTTTGTTGTTTGTGTGATTAATTAGTTTTAGAATAGTTTTCTTATCCTCATGTGTTACTCAAACTCTAGTACAATTTTATTTATATATTAATAGATAGGTGTAGTAGCAAATGTACATAGTGGTTTTGTATAGATAGATAGTCATTTTGCTTTCTTAGTTTATCTTTTTGTTTTCACCACGGAGTCGTAAAACCCATCAGAATAGGTTACTTTAAAAGGCTTGAATTAGTTAGACAACTTGGAATCAGATCTTTTCTTCTCATTGATGATGTGTCATAAACACCCGTCAACAAAACCCTAAACCCACAAGTTGCAAATGCTTAGATCATATACCCATGCAATATCATAATTTTTAAAATTTTCATTTTATTACAAAGCAAAGCTTAATTCATTATTATTTTAATATAAAAATAAAACTTAAAAATACTTAATTTATATTAAAAAAACACCCACGCCTACAATTAATGTTTTGACATAATATATTATCGTCTTTAAAATAATACGGGTTGTCAAGTAATAGCATAATCGATTATCCTCAAATTAATTAACTTCAATTGAACATATATGTGTTTATTATAAATGTCTTCTATTAAAGTAATACACGTTGCCAAGTAATAGCGTAATCTATTATCCTCAAATTAATTAAGATCAATTGAACATATATGTGTCTATTATAAATGTCTCATATGATTCCTTTACTATAACAAAAAATGTAAATGTTCCTGTAAAGTTTATAATATTCACCAGCCTTTGAAACTTTATATCGTAATAAATATAATGTGTAACGAAATATAATGTGTAACGGTTCACTGGCTAGTTTGGAGTTCGGGTGATGGCACTGATGGCACTGAAGTTCGAATAGGAAGTGACAAGATTCTTGGGCTGGGAAACAGGTCCCTCCTCTCCTCCGACTTGCGATCATCTCTTCAGCAACAAAACGTTATACATCTAGATCAGATAAAGCTTCAAACAGGTGGCTGCTCCCTTCCTGACAATTGGCTGAGTAGTGAGGATATGCACCTTTGCAACCCGCTAGCAAGTGAATGGAAGGTTTTTATTGCGGCCCTCAAGGAAGCCGGCATTACTCTTACTTCTTGCCCTGACTCCCTTCGATGGGTCGGTGGAGATGCCACTGGCCTCTTGACTGTTAAAAATCTTTACGCTGCTCTCATCAACCAGAAGCATTCAGAGTTAGATCGATCTTGGTTCTCTCTAGTGTGGCGCTGGGAGATTTCGCTTAAGATAAAGTTATTCATTTGGCTCGTCGGAAAGGAGAAAGTGCTCTCCTGGGATTTGCTTCGCCGTAGGGGCCTGGAGGGGCCAAGCTATTGTCCTCTCTGTTGCAGAGCGACCGAAGACATAAACCATCTTTTGGTTCAGTGTTCCTTCACACAGGCGATTTGGAGGTTGGTGCTTAATCATCTTTCGCTGCTTTTAATCTGGAGTGGAAATACTTTTTTTAACTGTTACTCCAGGTGGCTGGAACAGCCCACAGCGCCAAAGACAGTTCCGGCCCTTATCTCCTGGTAGATTTGGAATGCCCGAAACAAAGCTATCTTCGAATCCCGCCCTCCCTCGCTGCAAGTGGTGTTACAAAAATTTATGAATTCCTTTAATTGGAAACAACCATCTCAAAGTCCTCCTAAACATAAACTTGATGTCTGTTCTCTTCATTGTTTGGAAGGCTACACAGTCGCTTGGTTCGATGGAGCGGCCTTGGCGAATGGAGGATGCTGTGGCGCCGGGGGTTCTTTTAAATCGCATCCTTCCCGGGTCACCTCTTGGTTTTTAAATTGTGGGACTGGAACCAATAATAGAGATGAGCTATTGGGCTTATGGGCAGCCCTCTATCTCGCTTCAGTTTGGTCTCTTAGTCACCTCCACGTCCTTGGTGACTCGCGTATTATCATTGACTGGATTTCTCAGAAGTCAAAGCTGCTTTCAGTCCACAATGATAGCTGGATGGCTAAAACATTGGTGCTGTCTAAATCTTTCACGGATATCAGCTATCATCACATCCCAAGATCTCTCAATAGTGAGGCGGACGCCCTCTCCAAAAGGGCCCTAAAGGGAGTTGTTGGTCGCCTCACGATATTTCACCGAGAAGGAGGGATTGAGAGTCCTTCTACTTCCATAAATGTATTTGAATGAAGTGGGAAGTGCACCCTCATTCTGTTGATGATGTTTTGATACTGTAATCTTCCCTCTATTGATCATTTTTCTTTGACTGTTCTAGAAAGGAAGTCCCTTCCGGCTGGTAGGCGTTCCGGATATTTTGGAATTTTGTAAGAAGCTTTGCATTGTAAAAAAATTTATACCTTTTATAAAATTGGAGCAATTTTCTCTTGGAAAAAAAGTGTACATATATTAATATATATGTTATTAAATATTGTAATTTTAAGTATTACTTCACAATGTAGATAGACTTTTAATTTTTTTAATATATATATATATATAAAAGAGTTGTATCATTACTTTTATTTTTAAAATGTAATTGATATATATATTAATTATAATTTTTTTTTTCTATATTGAAAAAGTAGTTCTTTGTTATTTAAGAAATTTTAATTAATCAAAGGTAATTTTCTAATATATATATATAGTAATTTTCTAATATATATATATATATATATATATATATATATATATATATATATATTGAAATAAGGCTCTAAGTCATTATAATAATATACTTATTATGAGCTCAATATGTCATTTATGGAAATTGAATAGGAAAAAGAAAATAACAATCATTCTTCTCAACCATTCAAGTTAAAATTTACACATAATATATATATATATATATATATATGTAAACTATGAATCTATGACTAGTTGAGACATTAAGTTCCTCTAATAAATAATTTTTTAAATTGACAAAATGTTAAGAAAATATTTGTATCTTAAAAAAAAAATCCTTTTAAAACATGATAAATACAAAACTAATATAAATTTACAAATGTTGAATAACTTCTAAAATCAATAACATAAGCAATATATAAAACATAAAACATAACTTTATAAAACATAACTTTATTAAAAAGATATAAAACATAACTTTATTAAAAAGATATAAAAATTCTAAATTTAATAATAATAATAATGATCGCAGTTTGTAACATTAGAGTCCATATGTAAAGATGTCATTTACTAAAGTTTAACGTAAGTCTAAAAAATTTTAAATTTTTTAATTAAGAAATATAGTTTTGGTAGATATTTTAAACTATTATTATTATAATTAATATAATTATTGGCGACATTAAATCGTATTTTATAGCAAGCTCAAAAACTTACAATATCCAGAATATATAATCTCGGTTGAAACCATTGAAATGTGTGACTCCAACTATCTTGCCAAAAAAATAAAAACATTTACTCTATTCTTTCCAAAGTATTTGCCTTTCGTCAATATCACCGTCATGTGTGACTCCAAATATCTTGCCAAAAAAATAAAAACATTTACTCTATATCTTTCTAAAATATTTGCCTTTCGTCAATATCACCGTCATTCTTCTTGACCTCATAATATTTTGAAGTCGTCATATATGCTGATCAATGCAACACAACCTTCTGGGTAGGTTGTCATCGATTTTCTTGCTTTTTCGGCAACACAACATTCTGTGTAGATTGTCACCGATTTTCTTGCTTTTCTATATTGGCGGCTTCTTCTTAGTGGAGTTTACGCGCTGAAAACACTGTACTAATATCGGTGGCCTCGATTAAAAAAACTTTTACAGCACCCCAACGTTTGACAATTGGAGCCTCGCCGCGTCTGATATCTGAGTTTCCATAAAATATCATTGAAGATGCCACTACTGAAGGGAGCTTTAATCCAATATCTGGTCAATTGAAAACGCTGGAACCATGCAAGCCTTGCGCTACTAATAGCCCCCCATTGATATGTTCCCACAACCTCAATGATTCCTGGAAGAAAAACCTCTGCAATGATTCCTCCCAAAGTCTTTTGTCTTTATAAATAATTTTAAAAAAAAAAAAACTCTGCGATGATTCTTCCCGAAGTCTTTTGTCTGGAAAAAAAAACTCAGCAACGATTCCTCCCAAACTCTTATGTCGGTTGTCAATAATGACGTGTAAATAAAGTTAAAGAATCTTTGACAACCAAACTTTATAAAAATGGTGAATAATGTAATATACAACAAAACGAAACTAGTCCATTAATTACGTTATTAAAATAGCCCCAAGTTTCCAACGACTTGCTCTAGAAGTCTCCAAAGAATCATTGACAAGAAAGATTGGTCGCTTTCACCCAACACTTCTTTCAAATTAGCGGAAATGAGTTACTTCATGTTATGTCTCTTTGTATCTAATAGTGGTAAGTTAAAGATTTTAGTAGTAGGAGGTTAAAGATTCTATGAAATGAATATTTTTTTAGGGATATTTATCAGTCCGAAACACTTTGAAAATTTGTTGGATTAGTAAATTTAAATGATTATTTCTGTAAAATCTAAGTATTTTAAAAGTTTTTCAACATGCTAAATCTATTTCTACATTCAAAAATAAATTCTGAATAACAAAAATCAATAATTCTTATAAATTTATATAACCAACTAAAAAACCATTTAATAAAACAATTAATCAAAGCCGTTACACTATAGAATTTTTAATGTTTTGGAAAGTCAATTTGTGATTTCAATTGAGTAGATATTAACCATGGGTCAGATGCTTAAAACTAGCAAATAACTTTTATAGAAGTTGGTTAAACTAGAAAATAAAAAATTACAAATTAATTTTTCTATTTTTATTTTATTTTATATCTATAATGATATTTTTTTGAAATATTATTAAAAGTAATTATAAAAGTAAAAGATAACATTTAACTTTTAATATATTTTAAAAATAATATAAATATCATTAATAAATAATCATGGAGTAATACCAAGCACATTGCATAATTTGGATTTCACGATCATAATATAAGCACGTGACTTATATAAAGGTCTTCAAACTTTTCGTTGATGAAGAGCATGACAACAAATAAATTTAAAATATTTTTAGTTGATGAAGAGCATGACAACAAAAAAAATTAAAATATTGATGTTCTCCTCCATATTGAAGGACATAAATGAGATATAAGTTGTTTTTATTTTGATGGTGATCTCATTTATGATATGGATGATGATGGGTTTAAGGTTAAAATTGTGAATTTTTGCTCTTGTAGACAACTAAGCATAATTGGGGAATGTGAAACTTACATCATGATGCATGAACCACCATGTCATCTCACTAATAAGGCTGATTTACAAGTGCATAAAGGGGTTTTTATGGCAGAATAAAATCAAAAAAAATTCAGCCATCAATGTCCCCAACCCATGCCTTTTTTATGCATAAAAATCCATCCACTAATAGTGTTTTTGAGGATGCAATGTTTTGTAGACAACATCATGTTCAATATTGGGTATGGTGCAAGGAGTTTCAACCTCATATGCAAGGGCAGCCAACCCTCACATATAAATTTACATAATTTTCAGATCTGATTGATTTTCTCATGCTTCACCTATATATATATGATTAAGAACAATAAGAAGGGAACACAATATTCTTGTAGGTTTCTATTGAAGCCACTCTCAAACATGGTTTATATTAGAGCTTGATGGTTTGGTGAGTATCATTCATGAGTTTCCCTATGCTTGTATCAAGAAAGATTATGGCATTAGCCCCATTCACCTTTGGTTTGAAGAAGCTTGCAACAATATAGGTCAATTGTGCTATGCCTTTGCTCTTCTCTCGCATGTGTAGAAATTTTAATACAAATTATGTATTGCTTGGATTCTCCTGATCTAACAATTATATGCCACTGTTAAATACAAAATCGCTTCTACAAATATTCTTGTGGAATTTAAAACACGGTCACCAATTGCAATATCAAGAAGAAAGATCAATCACACATAACACAGATGTTTTACTAGGAAAGCATAAAGCTTAAAACCCCACTATCATATATTATGTATATATCATGGATCATGAAACAATCTCATACAAAACTCTAATCCAAGAGCTCTCAATACAATATACAATTGTCTCACACTGTCATACAACAATTGATAAATCCATGTGTCAATTTACTACTTCCAGACAACCTGCCTCCTCTGCGCAATCCATGCTAATGGAAATCTTTGAAATGAATGAATCCCTCTTGCCTAGGCTGCACAATCCTCATGGGCACATCCACTGTGTGTGTGGTTGCATGAGTGCACTCGCTAATGTCACAATCGATAGTCAAACTGTCTCTTTCACCTGTTATCTCAACTGGGTCTCCACTGGATCTGACATGCATGTAGTTAACAATGGTAAATCTCCAGTTGCATGTGAGATCATTGATTGTGAATTAATTAATAATTAATTCACTAATCTCTCACTAGTGTAAGTTCAGTTACAACTAGTACAACTGAGCTTAACTCACTTAACTGAGTTAAACTACTTCGCAACTCACATAACTACACATCCAACTCTGTTACAACTTCAAATCACCCAGTTACAACTAATTCGACTTGCATGTCCCACCAGTCAACCTTTGAACTCAAATTTCCTATAGCTAATTGATTTGCCACTTCAGTTAACTATTTCCAAGTGCTCATTGAGAATAGACTAATATTTATTGTCCAAATAATATTAAGGGATAATAATAGTTGACATACATCTATAAATAAAATTCCCTCGCCATCTATAAATAGACATCATCTATAAACAAAATTTTCTCATCATCTAAAAATAGACTTCCACTTAAAAATAGCCTGAGGCTCCATCTTACTGTAGGTGCATAATTTTCACTAGGATCTTCTTGTTGAATCTCAACACTCCCTCTCAACAAGAAAGGGATTATCCTTTACCCCGATCCTATCTCTATGGTATTCAAATTTTCTCTTGGTGAGCGCCTTCGTCAGAATGTCTGCATCTTGATCTTGCATAGGAATGTACTGAAGCAACATGATCTTTCGCTACACACAAACACTGATATGATGATACCGGATATCTGTATGCTTAGATCTATCATGAACATAGGATTAGTCGAGAGTTTAATGGAACTCTGATTATCACAATGAATCATTGTCGGATCTAAATGAGAACCAAACAAACAGAACAAGATATTTCTCATCCAGATAGCCTCACATGCATCTTGACTCGCTGCCATGTATTCTGCTTTCGTTGAACTGAGTGCCATGGATCTCTTCTTCCTGTTGTACCAAGAAACAGTTACAGATTCGATACTAAATATCCCCCCTGATGTGCTCTTTCTATCCATTGGGTTGCCCACCCAATCTACATCTGTGAAGCCATGCAACTTCACCTCATCCGTATGTTGTTGGACAACTGAGAGGGGGGGTGAATCAGTTGTCATCGTGCTTAAACAATTATGTTTCTTTTAAAATATTTACAAGGCACTCAATGATGATCACAATAATGTAGGGAAATGAACAATGGCACATTCAACATCAGTCACATATATGAGAAACACAGAGACATAATTTTCTCAAGGAAACCCATACAGGGTAAAAACCTCTTCTTCTTTATGTGATAAGTATTATTTACATTCTTTACATTATCATACATTTGAGCACCAACTCATTATAAGGATACAACCTCTGTTTTGCAAGCTGTAACTTGCTAAGAGAACCAACTCTCTGTTTTTCTCTAGCACCCACTAGAAGGAAGCACCAACTCCCTAGTTTCTCTAGCTCCAACTAGAAGGAAGTACCAACTCCCTGGTTTCTCTAGCACCAACTCCCTGTGTTCAAGCCACCACTTAAACCTCTGAGGAAACCAATCCTCCCTAGCACCTCCCAACCTCCCTGGATTATGAATATGAAATACTGAAACCTATTACAATGATATAGTGTTCAATAGCAGCTTATCAGTCTCATCGTTGTTTTGCAAGATTCTGCTACTCAGACTTCCTCGATGTCTTCCAGCATGCATCTATTGCCCATTCTATTCTTCTGCTTTTATGCTTTGTGCACCATGTCCATTTGTTGCATAGTTCTTCTTCTGTTCTTTTCAGTTGTTGCACTCTGATCCTTCTTCATGCATGAATCACCTTCATCAACATCCGCAGCAATCCCAACAACAACAACAACCCCATCTCATCTCTGTATTATGTATTTATAGTATTTTGTACACCTTATGCATGCAATGCGTGCAATACCTCTGCATACTCACACTGTGTCGATATCCTCCACAACTCGAGTGCTCTGTCTGATCATCATCATGACTCTTCATCTTCTCTGGTCGTTTTTCCACTCGTTCAACATCACTGTATGCTATGCTGAGATTCCTCAGCCTCTCTGGCAGTTGAGACTCTTCCTCTTCTTTGTGACAGTTGAGCTCACCTTCTATGTTCCAGTTACAATCTTCAATGCTCATCCAACTATCAATCACCTCCACGAGCATCTTCATCCCTCTTGAAGATTCCCAGAGACTCTTTATCTCCTCTGTCAATCACCCTGAAGTGTCTTCGATTCCTCCGGCAGACACCATCAGTGGTTCTGGCAGTTACACTGTGACGTGCAACAGTAGCCCTCCGATATCCTTTAGTTTCTTTTGCACCATTGGATTAGCTATGATTTATGCGTTTCGCACTTTCGCAATTCGGAGATTCTGCGATGAGGTATCTTGACTCTTCATGTTGTGAGCTCCGAAAAGGAGCTTGGCTACTCTAGCTCCCTCCTCTACGTGACTACAGACGGTGACCACTGATTATAGCGATATTTCACCTTTTCGGTATTTTGACATTCGTATGATCCCGTGTCTTGACACTCCCATACGCGATCCTCGAAATTCTGAGGCAGAGCTTATCTGCACTGGGTCCTTCCTCCATGTGACCACACATGGTGACAAAGAACTTATGCATAAAGTGCTTTCACGATTTCACATTTCATGAGTCTAGGGATGAGGTATCTCGACTCTCCAAGTTGCGATACCCAAAACCTTGAGATGGAGTTGAGATCAACGGTCCATGATCTCGATGAATCTATGGTCCATATCTCATCGTGAATTCGCATCTCTTGATTCCTTCGATAGAGATTCTTGTCGCTCCAAGTCGCGATAGGCGAAACTTCGAAATGAATCTTAGATCAATGGTCCATACCACACCTTGATATGATGGTTGGGATTTAATCGCGATTTCGCATATCGTGATTTCGAAGGTTATGTTTCTTACCTCTCCAAGTCGCGATAGGCATAGCTCCGAGATGGAGCTGAGATGAACGGTCTAGAACTGTCCCTGATGGATGACCAGAATTCCTTCACAATTTTGGGGAGTTGGATGATTCTTGGACTTATCCACCTTATAGATTCACCATATCTAATGGCTATTGAGCCTTTGTAGATACCCCAGATCCTACGACCCAGATCTTCTCGCAATTTTGCCACTTCGTGATTTCACTGCTGTGCGATTTCCTCCACCTTCGCGATTTCATCGCTTCACGATTTCGTCACTTCGCGATTTCACTGTTCCTGCCATCGTTGTTCTTTTCCATCGCTGATCTTTTCCATTGCTAATATTTGTCATCGCTGATCTTGGTCATCGTTGATATTGCCATCAATGACAAGCTTACTCCCAACTGTAAACCTTCCAACATATGTCTGTACCATAAGCCATACTCAGATGTTCCCCTCGGTTATCTCAGGACATGCTCACCCTCCTTCCAAAATAGCTTGGTAGGCTTAACCATTGCTTGACTTAGTTGGTTAACCACATAGCAAATGTTAGTTCTCCTGTTCACTAGATACATTAGCGAACCCACTAACTGTCGATAGACAGTAGCATCCACTACCTCTCCAGAAGTAACATCCTCTTTGTTGGCCCTTTACCAAGTTTTGAAGAATACTTGGTCATATTTGACCACTTTTTGGACTACAACAACTTGTCAAGGAAGGAGCGCAACGCAAAGCGGAAAGTAAGGAAGAAAGACCTATTTTTGGTCCATTTTAGGGTTTTGGGTTGATGTAACAGGAAAGGGATGTCGTCCTGTGGGTTTACCCATGCTTAGGCCCATTTTGTAATCTGAATAGTAATGTAGATATCTATGTGATGTATAACTGAAAGCTTAGTGCTAGTAACTGGATCTATGTGATCATATGTATCTTAGAGTGCTCTGTGCATGAGATCGGAAAGCTAAGTGCAAGTTGTTGTAGTCTTGTGATGAAAAGCAAGGAAGAAGGATCTAGCCAACTGCACAGATCTTCTGTCCTATGGGAAGTAAGGGTCATTGAAGCTCTGTTTTATAACTGCTTGACCGAGATAATATAAAGAAGACTTTGTGGATGTAGCCCCAAGGTGGGGATGAACCACGGTAACTGTGTGTATAGTGCTTTATGCTTCGATCTAATATGTTTATCTCTTTCTTGGATATGTACTTGATGTGATTAAGTAGATATAGTTATGCTCTGTTTTGATGATATATGAATGAATTTTAGATCTCATATGTAAGATGCTTAGTGCTTAATCTATTAGGTATAACCTGTTTATCGTTGCTAAGTGCCAGATCTGAGTATTCACTACAATGGTCTGTGCTATCTGTGAAGTACCAGATGGGTTAAATATTGATGAAGGATCTATGCTAAGTGCCCTGTAAAAGATATAATCACAGATCAGTGTCCCAGCTAAGGTTGCAGACATCTGAGTCCTACAACCACCCATGCCTCTACCTCAAGTGAGACTGCATCTTCTTCCCAGGTGTTGCTGAAAGGGACGATAGCTAGGATTTTGTTGGTGCGCTCTTGAGCATTGAACCTTGGGTCTGCCCTTGTGCCAACAAGTGGTTCCGTTGCTGTGACTGGAACTGTGATTGCTGGGAACAAAAGAAGAAAAAGATTTGTGCGAACTAAGCTCTGTGCATAGATCTGTTGCCCTAATGTGCAGTATTCTACTTGACCTACAAATTTTTGTGCCGAGAAAAAGAGGTCAGATCTGAAGAAAAAGAGGTCATATCTTAAGGGAAAAGGTCAAATCTACAAAAAATAGGTAAGATTTGTAAGATCTGTGCTCTGATAATGGTAAGAATAGTCAAATTTTTTTAGATTTGGAATATTTGTGCTCTGTAGAAGTAAGATAAGTGAATTTTTTTGTTTCTAAAGCATGGATCTAGGTATGTTTGATAGATTCAGTCCTAGCTTCAAAACTAGGGCATTACTAGATGAAATAAAGTTTGATATGAATAGATCCGATAAGTATAGTGATAGATATGTTATACCTATGCATCGAAAGAATGTCTGGACTAACAAGTAGATGCAGGATTCTAGAAAGATTTTTTTGCAGGCTAGCCACCATGATCCTGGTGCACAGTACAAAAGGAGTTGGGGAACATCTAAACGAAAGAGAGGATTAACCCTCTGTTATAGTTGCAGAAGACTGGGACATCTTTCTAAGGAATGCCCTGGGAGAAGACCTAGTTACCTCTATTGTAAGGCTATGGACCATGAAGTATTGGATTTCCATAGAATGATTGCTAGGCTTGAGAAGATGAATATGGAGCAAGCAAACCCTGAAGGAGATCAAGAGACCAAGATTATAGAAGAAACCCAGAAAGAATCAGAAAAGATATTGCTACAAATGAAATATGCCTTAAATGACCACCGACATGTTGGGCTATCAGATATCTTCAAATAAAAGGAGAAAATCGAAGCAAGAATAGGGGACTTTGATATTGATTGTACTCTTGATGAAGAAACACAAGTGAACATTATGCCAGAAAGAACTTGGAAAGCTATAGGAAAGCCCGGCATGATCCCTTCACTAGGAGGAACAAGTTTCTTCAGAGGAAAGCTAGTAAACCTATGTGGAAGGCTCGCTCGGATACCTATGACTGTCAATGGAACTTTGACAGTGGAAGACTTGGAGATCATTAAATTTGTTGAATATAGCGCCCCATTTACCATGCTGATAGGAAAAACTTGGATTGATAGAAAACAAGGCACACGAAAAGAGGAAGAAAAAGTTTTGGAATAGAAGAAGCAAGAGTTAAAAGACTTTGCGACCAGAAGGATCGCGCACTTGATTGAAGAACAGAAGAGCAGATTGCAGATATTTAATATTAGCAACCCCGATGTTGAAGATAAGAGAACACTCAAGGATCCGCAGAAGATTGAGTTACCTATTTTTGATACAGAAAAATTATTATCAAGGAACCCTAGGAAAGACTTTCAACAACGCGAAGTAACTAATACCACAGAAGAAAAACAACAGAATGGTAAAAGCATTACTAAGACAAAGCTCACGTGGAAGAAGGCTAGGAAGTTAAGAAAGAAAAGGGATAATACTGTAAGGTTACAAGAGGTTCTAGAGGATGATGCAGGAGCATCGTAAGTAGCTAGCCAAGCAACCATAAAGGTGGAAGACAACTCGAAAAATGTAGCACACATTTTGCACATTTTGAAATGTTTTCGAAAAATTAATGAGCATATATTAATGTAGTAGTTAAAGGAAGCGTACTTGCATGTTGTAAATAGATCTTGATCGATTGCTCTCATCTGTAATATGTAAAGGAATTTATACGTAATTAATGAAAATAGGTAGATTTGAATTCATAGATTAGATAGTTTAGAGAGTAGGAGGGAAAACGGATATAAACACCCTCACCCTTGTATTATTGTATCATTAGAGGAAGAACATTATCATCATTGAGAGTTGTAGTAGAGAGATTTAGAGAATAACCCATGTACATGAGAACTTGAGTTAATATATGAAGCTTTGACTCAATTTTCATGGTCTTATGATGCTTACTGTTTACATTTGCTGAATGGTATGCTTATAGTTGTTTTATTCTCTCTGTTTATGCATTTGTTTCAAGGATGTGTTGAATGTGTGATTTCATGTTAAGTATATGAAGTCTGAGAGAGGAGAAGAATGAGTTTCAATTCTTTCTCATCCTGAGAGTTCTTGCAAGGAGTGCAGTGAAACGTCTGCAAGGTGTGCGTTGACAAAAGTCTAAGTTTTATCTCAGAAAGATCAGGAGAGATGCCATTGTTCTCATTTCCTGCAGAAGTGCAGGTGAGGCACAGAGTTGTGCAAGGTGTGGTCAGGCTAGTTGAAACTTTAAAAGTTATCAATTAAGGTGAAGGTGGAAGGACTGTTGTTGCAAAGAGTGCACAGAGTCAAGGACTCAAATAACCAGAGGTTATTTGAAAGATTGCCGAAAGGAGTGCGAGCATAATTCCTTTTGGGGACTTGAGTTTGCAAGTGAAAGCTCAGGAGGGATAGTACCTTTGGAGTTATCAAAGGGAGACGAAATTCGAAAGCATTTCATAAAAGACAAGTTCAGGAGGAAGAACATTGATTTGTCTCGCAGAAGTCATTGAGGAGTGAATCGAGCAGTCAGAATTCTCCGAGGAGAACTCGCAAAATCGTGGGGACCGTAGGATCCATAGAAGTTACAAGGTAGTTAGAAGTTGGGTAAAACCATCAATTTGGTTTCAAGAATCAACGTGGACTGGTTATGGTGGTCAATTGAGCCATTAGATCATTTTAGAATTTTGGGTTTCGTAGGCAGGAGTGTAAGCCAAAACCCTTGGTCACTCTAACTCCCAAATCACAAAATGGATTATCACGTGTGAAGCTGAACGAGTGGGTTTCGGCACTTCGGGAATTCGGGGTTCGGTATTTTGGGAGTCCTGATGACAAGGAGCTGGGACATAGTCAAGTGAAAATCCCGAAGTCGTGAAACACGACAGGACTTTGGCATGGAATTTCGACATTTCGGCACTTCGGGTGTCGGGAAATAGAAGAGGTAGTGATCTTTGGAATCGAGAGTTTCAAACTCCCGATTTGCAATAAGCTGAAAGATCCAGAGTCATTAGATAGTGAAGGATCTCAGTCGTAGATCACGTTGGAGGCGAGGTTTCAGGAATTCAGAGATCGAAGTTTCGAGAGGTGAGGAACCTTTTTGCTGTGGATCTCACATGTCATGAAATCTCGAAGGATGAAAGGAAAAATTCCTGAAGCATTGAAGGAAAATAATCGTGGGCCCAATTAGGGTTCGGGGTTCCAGGAGTCAAGAGATGAAGTTGCATGTCAATGCAACTCCCAAAATTGCGAAAAGGAAAAAGCTGAAAGGTGGGTCCTAAGCATTAATCGGAGGATATGTGCGACGAAATTCAAGGGAGTGGTCAAGCTTCGGGGAAATTCCTGAAAGACCTTCTATCTTGCCAAAAAGGGGAAATTTCGGAAACCAGAAAATCATAAGGGAAGAGGAACGAGTGTTGGTTGATCACTCAAGTTCCAAAAAGCCAAAATAAGTGGCAATAAGAGGCGTGTGTTCGGTGCATCGAAGGAGTCAACCCTCATTGACGTTTCATTTTTCAGAGGTTGAAGAGACAAGGGGATCAACAACAGGATTTGCGAAATCGCGAAAGGAAAAGAAAGCCCCGATCATATTTGTTGGTTAGTTGTGGAATACACCTTGTGTGTGTGGTATTCCTTGTGGGGAAACCAAAGAGTCAATCAGACTCAGGGGAAGATTTAGAATGATCCTATGCAGATATTGGCCTGAGGGTCGAGGGTATGCATCATTTGGTATCAGAGCTTGATTGTGTCTGTATATTTCAGGCAGAGGGAGCTAGAGGAAAAGGAGTAGTCTGATACGCATCATTTGGCATCAGAGCTTAGAACAAGTTCTTTTATTTTTGTAGCAGAAAGAACAGGGGAACATTTTACAGCCATGCCGCTGAGAAGAAGAGATAGGCCAATGTCAATTCCTGATCCAGCAAGGGAAAGAGAAATGTGCAAGTTATGTGCTAGGCTTGATGACATGGAGACAACACAGAGGCACACAGTTAAAGTCGAAGATGTTGCGGATGAACGCCTATTGAGGGTTGTTGCAAGGATAGGTACCAGGGCAAAAATGGACATTCCAGTGTATGAAGGAAACCTGGATGTTGAAGAGCTTCTAGACTGGATTAGATCTCTAGACAAATACTTTGACTATGAGGATGTCGAGGAAGACAAGAAATTCAAACATGTTGTTACTAGAATTAAAGGGCATGCAACACTATGGTGGGATGAACTGCAGGATGAAAGATGCTGCAACGGCAAGCAGAAAATCAAAAGCTGGGATAGAATGGTTGCAAAGATGAAAGACAAATTTATACCCAAGGATTATCAAATCACTTTGTTTCGAAGAATGAAGAATTTGAGACAGAAGTTGATGTCAGTGAAAGAATACACTAAAGAGTTCTACAAGATAAACATCAGAGCAGGTCATCGGGAAAGCAATGACGAAAAAGTTTCCAGATACATGAATGGTCTGCGGTATGACATTCAAGATGAGATGAGCATGATGACCATTCGAAATGTGGACAATGCTTATCAAATAGCTCTGAAATCCAAAGAGAAGCTGAGCTAGAAGCAAGGTCAAAGAGGTTGAGGTAGAAGTCAAGCTAGAGGCAAAACAACTACCCAAGACAGAACTCAGAATTCTAAAGAAGAGGGAAAGAAAACTCAAACTCAACATGAGAGAGGAGGAAGCTCACAGAGAGGGCAGTATGGTGATAGAAATACTTTTCCTCGAGCTAGAGGAAGAGGAAGAGGCAGAGGTGGTGAAGTAAAATTCTTTGCCTGTGGAAAGATCAGACATAAATCCTATGAGGGTCTAGATAAGAAAGAAGATGGTGGTGAAACTCACATTGCCAAAGATCAAGGATGGAATGTTGAGGTAGAAGACGATGAGGGTGGAAGATCTTTGATGATGAGGAAAGTTCTATTGAAGCCATAGAAGGAGGCAGAGAACCCAGCCCAAAGAAACAATCTATTTCACACTGCTTGCAAAACTAAATATAGGGTATGAAAGGTCATAGTGGACATCAGTAGCATAGACAATCTCATATCTATAGAGATGGTAGAAAAGATGGAGCTGGAGACTATTGTACATCCAAGCTCATACAGAGTTGCGTGGCTACAGAAAGGAAACCATGTAAATGTCACTAAACAATGTTTAGTTGAATTTAAAATAGGAGGATATAAAGATGAAATATTATCTGATGTCATTTCCATGGATGTTTGTCATCTATTGTTGGGTAGACCGTGACAATATGATAGAAACATGATTCATGATGAGAGAAAGAACACGTACACCTTGGAGAAGAATGGGAGGATGCACATGTTGTTGTTGATTAAGAACCCATAAGTGAAAATAGAGGTGAGAAACACTGTACTTCTCATGAGTGGGAAGGAACTTCTTAAGGAGGTTAAGAAGAAGAAAGACACACAATTTATTGTGGTCAGGAAGCCTAAAATTGTTTTGACCAGTACAAGAATAGATGAGTTACCAGAAGAAATCTAGGAATTACTGGGAGAATTTGTTGATATAGTAGTGGACGAACTACATTGTTTGTTGCCATCTATCAGAAGTATAAGCCATCATACCGTTCTTATACCTGGAGCCAGTTTACCAAACAAAGACGCATACAGGTTGACGCTACAGGAAAATGAAAAAGTCAAGAGACAAGTCCAGGAATTAATGGACGAGGGATTGATTAGAGAAAGCTTGAATCCATGTGTTGTTACAACAGTGCTCAACCCAAAGAAAGACAGAGGCTGGAGAATGTGTACAGACTCAAGGGCAATCAATAATATTACCATCAGATATAGATTTCCATTACCAAGGATGGATGACTTGATGGATTGCTTGAGTGGAGGAAAGTTTTTTTCAAAGATTGATTTGAAAAGTGGGTATCATGAAATTCGCATGAGAGAAGGTGATGAATGGAGGACAACATTCAAGACGAATGAGGGGCTGTATGAATGGCTTGTCATGCCATTTGGTTTAACGAATGAACCCAGTACTTTCATGAGGTTGATGAGTGAAGTCTTGAAGGATTTCATTAGGAAATTTGTCATCGTATATCTTGATGATATATTAATCTTCAACAAAACAGGAGAAGAACACTTGAAGCATTTAGTTGCATTAATGAGAAGATTACAGCAAGAGAAATTGCTGATAAATATGAAGAAATCATCATTTATGAGGACCTAACTCATTTATTTGGGTTTTTTTATCTCTGCAAATGAGTTCAAGATGGATCCAAAAAAGGTAGATGCAATTAAGAATTGGCCATTGCCAAAGAGTGTGTTTGAAGTTCAAAGCTTCCATGGTTTGGTAGGTTTCTATAGGAAATTCATTCAAAATTTTAGTGGAATTAGCGCACCAATGACGGATATGGTGAAGAAAAGACACAAGTCTTTTCACTGGACAGAAGAATAAGAGAAGAGCTTCAACTTGCTAAAGAAGAAGATCACGGAGCAACCAATTCTGGTTTTGCTAGATTTTAGCAAGACATTTTAGGTCAGGTGTGACGCGAGTGGATTTGCAATTGGAGAGGTCTTGAGCCAAGACGATAGGCCGATCGCATACTTTAGTGAAAAAATGAATGAAGCAAAGATCAAGTACTCAACATATGACAAATAATTCTATGCAGTCATACAAGCATTGAAGAAATGGAGACATTATTTGGTTCCTAAAGAGTTTGTTTTGTACAGTGATAATCATGCTTTACAATTTGTGACTCAACAGGAGAAGTTAAACCAAAAACATGTTAAATGGGTTGAATTCATGCAAAATTTTACTTTTGTGATTAAGCATATTTATGGAACTGCTAACAAAGTTGTTGATGCTTTGAGAAGAAAATGTTTTCTTATGCCAGAATTCAGAGTCAAGACTTTGGGTTTTGATAACCTCAAAGAAATGTATAAGGATGACCCATATTTTAAGGAGGCATATGAGGCATCTGAGAATCCAGTTCTCAGGGACAGAAGCCAATGGACCGAGTATATGATCCAGGATGGGTTATTATTCTGGGGCAATCAACTATGTATTCCAAAATGCTCCATGAGGGAGAATTTGCTGAAAGAAAAACATAGTGGAGGATTGGTTGGACACTTCGGTCATGATAAGATGTTCTCAAAGTTGAATGGCTCATATTTTTGGCTAGGGATGAGGACAGATGTTAAGAAATTTGTGGACAGATGCAAGATTTGTCAGCACATGAAAGGGAAAAGGTAGAACATAGGGTTATATCAAACATTACCCATACCAGAAAGGATGTGGGATGCAGTGAGCATGGATTTTATATTGGGACTGCCAAGAACATAGAGAGGCTATGATTCAATCTTTGTGGTAGTCAACAAATTTTCAAAAATGGCACATTTCATATCATGCCAGAAAACCAGTGATGCAACTCATATTGCGAACTTGTTTTTCAAGGAAGTTGTTAGACTTCAGGGCTTGCCAAGGAGTATTGTGTATGATCGAGATACCAAGTTCGTAGGGAATTTCTAGAGGACCTTATGGAAAAAGATGGGGACAAGTTTGTCTTTTAGCTCAACATATCATCCTCAAACGGATGGGCAGACAGAAGTCGTGAACAAAAGCTTGGGAGATTTGTTGAGGAGCTGAGTGACTGAACACCACAGTCAATGGGATCGCATTCTGCCACAGGTAGAATTTGCTTAAAATGATTTGCTTAACAGAAGCATAGGGAAGAGTCTGTTCCAGATTGTATATAGAATGAAGGCAGGGGGATTTTCTGAATTGAAAGATTCAGAACAAGTTAAATTCAGGAGTGCTAGTGAAGAAGACTTTCGAGAAGGAATGAAGGAGCTTCACAGTCGAGTCAAGGAGTGATTGCAGAGTTCAAGTCAAGAATACAAGTGAAGAGCAGATCAACACAGGCGAGAACTTCAATTTGAAGTTGGTGATGTGATTCTTGCGCATCTAAGGAACGAAAGTTTCCCAAGGAGAACATATAACAAACTGAAGATGAAAAAGATTGGACCATGCAAGGTCATAAGGAAATTTGGGGCAAAAGCATATGAGATTGAATTACCCGATGGGGTCGGAATCTCACTGATATTCAATGTTGCGGATTTTTACCCTTACAGAGCTGAAGAAGTAGGAGCAGAGAAGGAACAGAAAGAGATTCAATGGACAAAACAAATGCCTGTAGCTGAAAATCCACAGATAGAAAGCATAATTGACAAAAGGGTTACAAAAAGACCAGGAGAAAAAAGTATTTTGAATACTTGGTCAAATGGAAGGGACATCCAGTTGAAGATGCTAGTTGGGAAGATGAAGCAGAAATTCATAAGCATGGACAGACCGTGCAGGAGCTCATGAACAAGAGTTCATGAAAAAGTTTAAGTGAGGGAGCATGATGCAGGAGCATCGTAAGCAGCCAGCCAAGAAACCATAAAGGTGGAAGACAGCTGGAAAAGCATAGCACACATTTTGCACATTTTGAAATGTTTTTGAAAAATTAATGAGCATATATTAATGTAGTAATTAAAGGAAGCGTACTTGCAGGTTGTAAATAGATCTTGAGTGATTTCTCTCATCTGTAGTATGTAAAGTCATTTATACGTAATTAATGAAAATAGGTAGATTTAAATTCATAGATTAGACAGTTTAGAGAGTAGGAGGGAAAACATATATAGACACCCTCACCCTTGTATTATTGTATCATTAGAGGAAGAACATTATCATCATTGAGAGCTGTAGCAGAGAGTTGTAGAGAAGAACCGATGTACATGAGCACTTGAGTTAATATATGAAGCTTTGACTCAATTTTCATGGTGTTATGATGCTTACTATTTACATTTGTTGAATGGTATGCTTATAGTTGTTTTATTCTCTCTTTTTATGCATTTGTTTCAATGTTGTGTTGAATGTGTGATTTCATGTTAAGTATATGAAGTTTGAGAGAGGAGAAGAATGAGTTTCAATTGTTTCTCATCCTGAGAGTTCCTGCAAGGAGTGCAATGAAATGTCTGTAAGGTGTGTGTTGACAAAAGTCTGAGTTTTATCTCAGAAATCTCAGGCGAGATACCATTGTTCTCATTTCCCACAGAAGTTTAGATGAGGCACAGAGCCGTGCAAGGTTTGCACAGGCTAGTTGAAACTTTAAAAGTTATCAATTAAGGTGAAGGTGGAAGGACTGTTGTTGTAAAGAGTGCATAGAGTCGAGGACTCAAATAACCAAAGGTTATTTGAAAGATTGCCACAAGGAGTGCGAGCATAATTACTTTTGGGGACTTGAGTTTGCAAGTGAAAGATCAGGAGGGATAGTACCATTGGAGTGTTTAAAGGGAGACGAAAGTCGAAAGCATCCCATAAAAGACAAGTTTAGGAGGGAGAACATCGATTCATCTCGTAGAAGTCATTGAGGAGTGAATCGAGAAGTCAGAATTCTTCAAGGAGAACTCACGAAATCGCGGGGACCGTAGGATCCAGAGAAGATGCAAGGTGGTTAGAAGTTGGGTAAACCCATCACTTTGGTTTCAAGAATCAACATGGATCGGTTATGGTGGTTAGTTGATCCATTAGATCATTTCGGAATTTCAGGTTTCATAGGTTTGGAGTGTAAGCCAAAACCCTTGGTCACTCTAACTCCTGAATCGCAAAATGGATTATCGTGTATGAAGCTGAACGAGTGGGTTTTGACACTTTGGGAATTGGGGTTCAATATTTTGGGAGTCCTGACGACAAGGATCCGGGACATAGTGGAGTGAAAATCCTGAAGTTGCAAAACGCGATAGGAATTTGGCATGGAATTTCAGCATTTCGACACTTCAGGTGTGGGGAAGTAGAAGGGGCGGCGATCTTTGGAATTGAGAGTTTCAAACTCTCGATTCATGAAAAGCTGAAAAATCCAAAGTCGTCAGATCGTGGAGGATCTCAACAGTAGATCACATTGGAGGCAAGGTTTTGGGAATTCAGAGATCGGAGTTTCGGGAATTCTGGTGCTATCCAAGGATACCTATGGTTGGATAGCCTCATCATTGTGGATCCGATTATGATCAATCGGATCACTGGGCTAAGCATGCAGGGCCCTGACCCACAGAACTTTTACCCTGGAAAGACCACAGATCATGCTCCCACTCAACAAATAAAAGACACATATGGAAATCTGGAGAAAGGAACACGAGGTTACAAGGTAGCCTCCATTGGGAATGCATTAGTGTGCTTTGGTTTCCAGCTGATAGCAAGAAAGTTAGTTCGAAAAAATAGAACTACACAGGTGATCGGATTTGTAGTTGACCTCGCAGGGAAGTGCATAGAGGGACTACAAATGAACTGGGAAAAATACCTTATAAATCAGCTAGAGCTTGACTATAGACAAGTGCAGGACCAAGGGTATGAGTTCCACTTTAGCTGTTTGCTCATACTCATCACTTTCATCGCTTGGAAACTGCTCGAGGGAGCCACTTTTCTAGAGATTGAACCCTTCGAAGCACTGGCCGTGAAGTTCTGTACGCTGTGGTACTCCAACGACATGAACAAATAATGGCAGTCCAATGTCGTCTTCCATGCTTACTACACTCAGTTAAAGAATGTCATTCAGTCTACACCACGCATCACACCCAAAATGCTTTATAGGTTTAGACCTTTGATGAAATTCAGCGCAGATCGTCACTTCACCTACATCACAACGTGCACAGATGAGCACAAACAACAATTCTAGTCATATTACAAGCTAACAAAAGATGACTTGGAGGAGATTACCAAGGAATGGTCGGCAGACCTCCTTGTTGTAGCAGACCCCATAGAGATTTACAACGTAGATAGACCTAAAGCTATATTGGATACACCAGGACCATGCAAGACTAAGAAGGATGTGGAAGTTCAAGATATCCACAGCACATCCATGAAGACTGCTTCTCTCTCACCTACGAAGGGAGGTGATCATGAAGAACTAGGGGGCACAAAACTTGAGCAAAACAAAGGCGAGGTTACTCTGCCTAGAGATGAGGAAGATCCCTCCAAGAAAAGGAATATTACCCCACCCAATCCCTCATCCCGAAAGAAAGCTAAGGCCACCTGGACCACACTTAAAACTACCCTTACCCTGGATTATTTTGACTTCTTAATTGCCGCACTGAATGATGTTTCACTAAATCTTGTAGAAAAGAAAGAAGCAAAGTAGGAGGATCTATTACACCAGATCACGGGAGAACTCAAAGAAGTGCAGCAGGCACTCTAGTTCAGCCAAGCATTTTCTACAATGCCCTTAATAATGGAAATACCAGGAACAGACAATGAGCCCACTCAATTACACCAAATCACCGAGAAAGTTGAAGCTTGCCTTCGACAAGCTCAAGAAGACATAACGCAAGCCACCTAGGCTTTGGCACAAGAACAAAGCACACATGGAGAAAAACAGAGGAAGGAAGAATAGAAGCAGCTTGCATTACAAGAAAAGTGGGAGGAGGAAAAAGAACACTTAAAGCAGAGCAAGGACCAGTTGATAGAAGAGCAACTTGAAGTACAGGAAAGAGTTCACAAAGCACTGCGCTCTGTGATGATCATAGAAGTGAGGATGGAAGATCATCTCCAATAGCAGGAGACCCAACTGGAAGAAGTAATCCAACAACTTCAATAGCGCATCACAAATCTGGAGCTCCACACCGTTCCTGTGACACCCTAAGAGATAAGATATCTAAGAGAGGCCACTTCTCGAAGCACAGTCGACCAATTAAAAACCTTGGCTTCAGAATGTAGAAAACTAAGCACTAGAAGCACCCAGACTTATGAAACCCTCACAGAGAGTCCAAAATTGCAGACATTAGAGGCACATCTCCAAGAAGCAATGTAGCATGAAAATGTGCTACAAGCGCAACTAAAATTCATGACCCCAGTCAAAATAATGAAGAGGTTCTTAGAACAACGCACAACCCAACAACAAGTACACATGCTGCAAAGTAAATTAATGAAGGTCTCTCAACAACTACAACCACTCCAAGTGAAGGCATGCCAACTGTTCACCAAACTTGAAAGCCAGGGAGATAAACTTGAACAAGGTGTCACCACTGCAAAACAATGCCTAGAAGGACCACTCAATGACACAATAATCCAGGAATTTACTAAACAAGAGACTCTCGCATTGCAGCAGGTCGAAGAAGCTCGAGCCAAGATCGATGCATTCGAAGCAGAATTGCTCAGACCTAAGTGACTCGGGATGAGTCACAGGTGAGTGTTGGGGGCCTATTGGCCCTTGACCAAGTTTTGAAGAATACTTCGTCATATTTGACCACTTTGGGGACTATGACAGCTTGCCAAGGAAGAAGCGCAACGCGAAGTGGAAAGTAAGGAAGCAAGACCTATTTTTGGATCCATTTTATGGTTTTGGGTTGATGTAATGGGAAAGGGATTTCGGCCCATGGGTTTACCCACACTTAGGCCCATTTTGTAATCTATAAATAGGCAATGTAAATAGAGGAGAAGAATAGTAATGTAGACATCTATGTGATGTATAACTGAAAGCTTATTTCTAGTAACTGGATCTGTGTGATCGAATGTATCTTAGAGTGCTCTTTGCATGATATCGGAAATCTAAGTGCAAGTTGTTGTAGTCTTTTGCTGAAAAGCAAGGAAGAAGGATCTAGCGAGCTGCGCAGATTTTCTATCCTATGCGAAGTAAGGGTCATTGAAGCTCTGTGTTGTAACTTCTTGACTGAGATAATATAAAGAAGACTTTGTGGACATAGCCCTAGGGTGGGGGTGAACCATGGTAATTGTGTGTATAGTGCTTTGTGCTTCGATCTAATGTGTTTATCTCTTTCTTGGCTAGGTGCTTGATGTGATTAAGTATATCTAGTTATGCTCTGTGTTGATGATATATGAATGAATGTTAGATCTAATATATAATATTCTTAGTGCTGAATCTATTAGGTATAACATGTTTATCGTTTCTAAGTGCCATATCTGAGAATTCACTAAGATGATCTGTGCTATCTGCAAAGTACCAGATGGGCTAAATATTGATGAAGGATCTACGCTAAGTGCCCTGTAAAAGATGCAATCATAGATCAATGTCCCAACTAAGGTTGTAGACATTTGAGTCATGCAACCACCCCTTCCTCTACCTCGGGTGAGACTGCACTTGCTTCGCAAGTGTTTCCGAAAGGGCCGGTAGCTAGGGTTTTGTTGGTGTGCTCTTGAGTGTTGGACCTTGGGTCTGCCCATGTGCCAACACTCTTTCCTATAGTTTCTTGGAAGAGGAGTATCCATGGGTTTCCATCCCTCTATGTGAAACTTACCCAGTATCTCCCTTACATACTTGTCTTGAGACACAAAAATTTCACCATCTCACTGCCATATTTACAATCCAAGGAAATAATGAAGGAGGCCCATATCCTTCATTTCGAACTCCTTTGCAAGGTCCTCCTTGCATGAGTGTATCAGTTTCTCATCACCAGTCAGTATTAAATCATCAGCATAAAGAACAATGATTAAAATCTTACCCCTGTAGATCCTTCTCGAACCTACCACTGATTTATCAACCGGTCTTGGGACAATTTCCCATGCACTATTTTTGAAAATGGAGTCATACTCCTTCACAATTGCATCAACCCAAGTGGGATCTTGCACTACTTCCTGAAAGGAAGATGGTTCATTCACAATACATTTTCTCATCAGAGCCATGTATCCAGTAAATCGATCAGGAGATTGTCTCTGTCTGTGTTGTGAAGTAGGGGATCCTACATTCTGTGCAGCATCTAGTCTCAATCTATTAGCTTCTATGGTGCACTTTCTGCCATTTCTGATGGATGGATCTACATGAGTGGCTTCCTCCACTCCATGAACCTCCTCATGTGGTTGATCCACATCTTGAGACTCATCTTTGGGAACCAACAGTTCCTCCTCTGCATGCAAGTTTATCTCCCTCTCAAGCAACAACTTCATGGCTTTCCCCTCATCGAATTTTATATCCCATCGCATAGCAGTCATAATATTGTTAGGGAAATACACATAATAATTATGGGGTGTTTATATGTACACCAAAAATATCCCAACTTCAGCAGTCAGCTCTAGCTTCTTCCTGCATTCTTGGTCACATGCACATAAACAGATGAGCCAAAAATCTTAAAATGAGAAACATCAAGTTTCTTACCAGTGAAAGCTTCTTCAGGTGTACTCATGCCAAGTACTCTATGAGGACAAAGGTTTTTCACATAAACCACAATGTTGCATGCTTCCACCCAAAAATGCATTGGTAGGCTTTGATCATGCAACATCGTTCGTGTTACACCCACGATCGTTATGTTCTTCCTCTTCGTGACCCCATTTTTTTGTGGGTTATGATGCGCTATGAGTTCTCTTCGAATTCCTTCTTTGCTACAGAAGTCTTTGAATTCATTAGAGATGTATGCTCCACCATTATCACTCCTTAGAGCCTTCGCTTGTTTCTCTGACTCTTTCTCCACCAATGATTTAAACTCACATAACTTTGAGAATGTTTGATCCTTCTTTTGCATGAAGAAGATCCAGCATTTACGAGAAAATTCATCAACAAAAATAACATAATACTTATGTTTTGTTTTTGATGCAACCAAGAATGGTCCACACAAGTCTATGTGAATTCTCTCCAAGACCATTGAAGCATGGTTCTCCTTTTCATGAAAGGTGGAATTTACATACTTCCCCTTGGTGCAACCCTTGCACTGATCTAATTGAGCAAGTGTTCCCGTTGGAAGTCCAGTAGATATTTGGTGCATGATTTTCAAGGCTCCATGATGAAAATGGCCCAATTGCCTGTGCCATAATTCGCCCTCATCCCGGCTCACAACTTTTTCTGCCTTTCCCATCATGGAAACGCAGCCATCTACCTCCATATTGTATAGATTCTTAACTCAAATCCTTATATTCTTGATTTGACCTATTTTTTTATGTCGCAAGAAGGTTTTTTATCATTGAAAACAATGTCATAGACTCTGTCCTCCAACGTTACAACTGAGACCAAGTTTTTCTTCAAACCTGGATCATGCATAACATCTTTCAATTGAAATGGTTTACATGACTCCCTTTAAAAGGTAATGTTACCAATGTCATTCACACTGTATCGTCCATCATCGCCCATATTTATATGCATTTTGAGATCTTTCTCCTCCAAGTCACTGAAAAACTCCTTATCTCCCATCATGTGGAAGGAAGCGCCACTATCCAAATAACACACCAATCCCAATGCACTTGATGCCATGCATGCAATCAAGGAGAATTCAAGTTCAAATTGCGATACAAGGGCCTCACCAACTGCAACTCTAGCAGCCTTCTTGTTCTTCTTATGCTTTGTGAAAGATGTAATCATAGATCACGATACAAGGGCCTCACCAACTACAACTCTAGAAGCCTTCTTGTTCTTCTTGTGCTTTGTGCTTCGATCTAATGTGTTTATCTCTTTCTTGGTTAGGTGCTTGATGTGATTAAGTATATCTAGTTATGCTCCGTGTTGATGATATATGAGAATTCAAGTTCAAATCGCGATACAAGGGCCTCACCAACTGCAACTCTAGCAGCCTTCGGTCAAGTAGTTACAACACAAAGCTTCAGTGACCCTTACTTCACACAGGACAAAAGATATGTGCAACACGCTAGATCCTTCTTCCTTGCACTCAGCACAAAACCACAACAACTTGCACTTAGCATTCCGATCTCCTTACAATCATGCACAGAGCACTTGCGATACACATCCAACCACACAGGTCCAGCTACTAGCACTAAGCCTTTAGCTATACATTTGCACTAAGTTGTCCCCCCTACTTACATTGCCTAAGTATCTATTTATAAATTACAAAATGGGCCTAAACATGGGTAAACCCATGGTCCGACATCCCTTTCCCTTTAAATCAACCCAAAAACCCTAAAAGGTACCCAAAAATAGGTCTTTCTTGCTTCGCGTTGTGCTCTTTCTTTTGCAAGCTATCGCAGTCCCAAAATGGTCAAGTATGACCAAGTATCCTTCAAAACTTGGTCAAGGGCCAACAGGCCCCCAACACTCACCTATGACTCATCCCAAGTCACTCATGTCTATTCAATTCCACCTCTAATGCCTCAAGCTTGGCTCGAGCTGCTTCGACCTGCTGTAGTGCGACAACCTCTTGCTTAGTAAGATCTTGGATCACTGTGTCATTGAGTGGTCCTTCCAGGTGTTGTTCTTTAGTGATGACAACCTATTTGATTTCAGCTTCCTGGTTTTCAAGTTCAACAAACAGTTGGCATGCCTTTTCTTGGATCAGTTGAATCCATTGGGAGACTTCCATCTCTTTACTTTGCAGCATATGTACCTGTTGTTAGGTTGTGCATTGTTCTGTGAACCTCTTCATTCCTTCGACCGAGGTCAAAGTCTCTATCTATGCATGTAGCGTGTCTGCATGCTTCTTGGATTCTTAGATTTGTGCCTCCAATGTCTGCAATTCTAGAGTCTCTGTGAGGGTTTCATAAGTATGGGTGCTTCTAGAAATCAATTGCTTTCATTCCAAGGCAAACGTTTTTAACCGACCAACTTTGCTTCAAGCAATGGCCTCTCTTAGATCTCTAATTTCCCGAGGGGTCTCGGGCATGATGTGGAGCTCCAGATCTGTGATGTGTTGTTGGAGTTGTTGGATTACTTCTTCCAGTTGGGTCACCTGCTGTGGAAGACGGTCTTCCATCTTCACCTCTATGACTTTCACAGAGTGCAATTCTTTGTGAATCCTTTCCTAGACTTCAAGTTGCTCTTCTAGCAACTGTGGCTTTTCCTCATCCCACTTCGCTTTCAGGGAAATATTTTCCCGTTTTGACTCCTTCTGTTGTTCTAGAAGTGTTGTCTATGCTTGCATCAAAGCTTGGGTGGCTTGCGCTGTGTCTTCTTGAGCTCGTCGAAGGCGAGCTTCAACTTGATCAACAATCTGGTGTAACTGTGTGGGCTCATCACTTGTTCCTGATGTTTCTCTTATCACGGGTGATGTGGACACTGCTTGGATGGACTGGAGTTCCTACTGCACTTCTTTGAGTTCACCTTTGATTCGGTTGAAGAGCTCCTCCTGCTTTGCTTCTTTCTTTTTTGTGAGCTCAAGTGAAACGTTGTTCAATGCGACAATTAAGAAGTCAAAGTCATCTGGGGTAAGGGTAGTTTTAAGTGTGGTTCAGGTATCCTTAGCTTTCCTTTGGGAGGAGGGTTTGGGTGGTGTCATATTTCTTTTCATGGAGGGATCCTCCTCCTCTCTTGGTGGAGTCACTTCACCTCTATTTTTCTCCACTTTTGTACCGCCTAGCTCATCACCATCACCTCCCTACATAGGTGAGATCAAAGCAGTCTTCATAGATATGCTAGGGATATCTTCAACTCCGTCATCCTTCTTAGTCCTTCTTGGCCCAAGTGTATCCGGCATAGCTTCAGGGATTTCCTCATCGGACATATTTGCGAGGTCTTCTACAACAAGTAGGTATGCTGACCATTCCTTGGTGATCTCCTCCAAGTCATCCTCTATTAGCTTGTAGTAGGATTGGAGTTGTTGTTTATGTTCATCACCGCACACTGTAATGTAGATGAAGTGGCGATCCATGTTAAACTTCATCAAAGGTCTAAACCTATAGAGTGCATTCGGGGTGATTTGTGGTGTAGATTGAATTGCAGTTTTTAGTTGGTTGAAGTAGGTGTGGAAGACAACATTAGACTTCCACTACTTGTTCATGTTGTTGGAGTACCATATCGTACAGAACTTTGCAGCTAGTGGTTCGAAAGGTTCGATCTCCGAGAAAGTGGCTCCCTCTGGCATATTCCAAGCGATGAAAGATATGAGTATGAGTAGCCAACTAAAATGGAACTCATACCCTTGGTCTTGTGCTCCTCTGCAATCCATCTTTAACTAGTTGACGAGATATTGCACCCAATTCATCTATAGTCCCTCGACGCACTTCCCTACAAGGTCAACTACAAAGCCAGTCACCTGTTTTGGTCTGTTCTCATGAACTAATTTTCCCGCGATCAACTGACATGCAAGGCGCACTGCACCACTCTAGATGGAGGCTACCTTGAAGCCCCATGTGCCCTTCTCTACATCGCCATAAGTTTCCTTTATCTGTTGTGCTAGTGCTTAGTCAAAGGTCTTCCTTGGGTAAAATTCCTATGTGTCAAGGCCTTTCATGTTGAGTCCTGTGATCCGATTGATCAGAGTTAGATCCAAAGTAATGCGGAGGTCCAACCATAAATTTCCATCGTGATAGCAAGACAGTAGCAACCTAACGCATGTGTTGACTTCCTGGTGTTTATCGAAGTGAGAGATATTCATTGCATTGAGCAGTGTGGACTGCGCAAGGTTCTAGGTCTAGGACTGCAGGACAATATTAGGATTATGGACTTTGGTCTTAGTTAAGTATTTATGCAGAACCAACATGTTGTAGGTTTTGCAATCTCCAAGGTTAAGATCACTGAATTTTAGTGTTGCGATCTTATCTTGGTCAGCACGTACTGCACGCACTCCTTTTGAAAGATACGTGGTGATCAAGTTGTACTCAAAGTCAATGGGTACACTATCACGGTTAATCTTTCCACTAAAAGGTGGGATGTAAAATGGAAAAATGCACGGTATTATCTTGGCATTTGCAATATCATCTATGTGCTTTGTTCTTGTCTCAGTCGTGGTTCTGGAAGGTCCTGTGCCATGAGCAATGGAGGGAGAAGCTTGTACTCCTCCTGATAATAATTCTTGCACACCTACAAACATCCTTCTCTCTGACATGACTCTCTCATCCATTAGGTCAGTCAAAACTTCTTCAACTACTTTCTAAATAGCACTGAGCTCGTTCGACATACAAGCTTGGGTCCACTAGCTCAGGTGTGAAAATGACGTCTAAGATTATGATGAACAGTAAAGCAACAAGGAAATGATCGTAGGGTGAATTAATCTCAAGGTTCGAGCTCAAATTCTTACTTAGCAAAAATTATTCTAGGTGCGTGCCACAATGGACTAAGTAGGGAAACTTAGCAACGGTCTGCTTCCAACGGATATGGGGCCTTTATTAACTCTATTCTATCTGTTCTGGTGTTGTTCAATGGTCTAGTGGGAATCCATAATTTCTTTTCGACCCATTTGGGGCGGAAGTCGAACGGGTATATCGATCCAATGACTATATTACTGCACCATGGCAAAGTGCCAGATATCATTGTTCTGATATCTCGACGACGCTCAATTCTTGTGATGTTTCCTTCTACAGGGTTCCTTCTAGAGTCATCTTTAGCTTTCTGATTTTGGCCCTCTTCTTACTTAGCTTTCTATCCTTTTTCCCGGTGAGCTTAGTCTCGGTCACCCTCTTTCCATTCTGAATCTTATCTTCTCTTGACATAGTCTGATCAGGGGATCAAATTTTACTCAAAAATTCAAAGTGCTTGGAATCGCCTCAAATCAAACGAGAGCGTAGGCCTAGTCGTTGTGAACCCAACACAACTTGTTTGGGTTCAAACGGACATCGGGAGCAAGAGATATCACGATCTGTTTGAGTTGTCAAATAGGTAAAAAAAGGACGCTGATTGTGCAGTCCGTACAGGCTGACGTGGCAGGGGTCGTATGATGACGTGGCATAGGTCATACGTCCGCATGCTGATGTGGAATGTGATGATGTGGTAGTTTTTGATTGGTAGCTGAGGGCGAATGATATTCTGACGTGTGGCATCATTTTGACAAGTGTTTGGGTGCCACGTGGCCCAGTCATGGGCTGCCATGTGGCACCCCATTATTGGCAATGGTTTGTTATTCAAAATTTTATGGAGTCCGTGGGGGTCGAACCTCGGACCTCCCCTATGGTTCCATGCTTTGGTAGAGTGTGGGCTACCACTAGCCCACACGATGTTCCTTATATACCATATGTGTTTTATTATATTTAAAATGCATTGAAAAGTGATATGGGGGCATCTGGGATGGGGCTTAGCCCTAGCCCCAGTCGCATACATGTTAAACCACATGACCGATACACATATATACAGAGCACGGAGCTTGGTCGCGTGCTATTTGATATATGACCATAGCTATGTTATATGGCGTGTGTGCGTAGTTCCAACGATTATTACAATGATCGCCAACCATTGGCTTTTGAAACGGTTTCCCGCCATTTGTCATTATTCTATTTGTTTGGAAAACGGAGCCCTCTTTTTCACTAGCTCGAGGTCATATGGTGACCGCATGTGTCCGAGAGTTTGGCGGTTAGGGGATGGCACACCCATAACCGTCCTACAGTTCGCACCATTGGCGCAGTTGCGTTTGGTGCCAGGTTTTTATGTTTTAAATAGTGTGTGTGCTAGGTTGAAGGGGAAGGGTGCAATTTGTAGATGCAAAGATAGCAAGCTTGAAGGGGAGACTTCAAGGAAGCCTAACTTCTTCATTTTTTGGCCAAACGAGGTGACGAAATAGCCTAGCTAGGGGTTTTTGGATGTTCTGAAGCCATTGGAGCAGTCTATTAATCAATTTGAGCATTTTAAAGCACGTTTTTGAGCACTTTGAGCAAATAATACAAATGATCCATTGGAAGTTGGACTAGGAGATGTAGCCCAAGAGAGGGGTGAACTCTTTTATCATTTGTTGTGTTATGTGTTTATGTTCATTGATTATGTTGTTGTTTATATGCATCTTAAATGAGTAAATACTATTAATAATGTGTTGCAAAGTTGATCCATTTTCTTTTAACACATAAAATTTACTTGCAAATATTTTCAAGTTTACAAGTCTTCTTCATTTATAGATCAAGTTGGTATCAGAGCACTGGTTTTTGAAGACTTGATTATTTTGCAAGTGTTTTGTTTTCTGATGCTCACAAGGTTGAAACTCACAAGAGGAGAAGGTCAACTTGTGGAGCCAAGTTTTCATCCTTCAAGGAGGAAGCATATACAATCACCGCAAGTTTCAAGGAGACATTCACCAAGTATGGATCATGAAGAAATTCATGAACATGTTCCTGTAGAAGATGAAGATCTCAGAAAGGATATCATGGAAATGAGAAAGATGATGAAGATCTTGATGGAAAGGAATGCAGGGTTGCAAGGTGAAGGCTCCAACCCTTCAAAGCATAAGGGAGTCAGTGGTGATAAAACTCCAAATGGAAATGGAGGGAATGGTGCTTCTCCACCACCCTCTCCTCCATCGTCTTCTTCTTCTTCTTCTACCAATTCAAGACCTCTTCTGAATTCTCCAAAGGGACATGGTAAAACTCCTTCGCAAA
>ML781599.1:75555-115750 GCA_009831015.1 Picea engelmannii | reverse complement strand
GTTAATGTTGAGAATTTGAAATTGTATGAGCCTCCGTTGATTGATGATCATGGAGAGCATGTTTAGATTCCTTCTATAGATGATTTTTCCCCAGAATATCTTATTGAAATGCATGAAGACACCATCCTTGATAGGAGAATGCGAACTTCAAAACGAGGAAATGTGGAGTATCTTCGAGTTGGTCTTAAAGGAACAAATCCAAGTAAATCCAAGTGGATTTAGGTTGGAATGGTGAGGGAACTATACCCTCATCTTCACATAGACTGAAATAGTCTTTTGGAGGTCCAAAAGTTTCCCAATGGGGAGGTGTGATCAGGGGATTAAATTTTGCTAAAAAATTCAAAGTGCTCAGAATTGCTTCAAATCGAATAAGAGCGTAGGCCTCGTCATTGTGAACCCAACGCAACTCATTTGGGTTCAAACGAACGTCGGGAGCAAGATATATTGCAATCTGTTCGAGTCATTAAACAGGTAAAAAAAGGATGTTGACTGTGCAGTCCGTATAGGTTGACGTGGCAGGGGTCGTATGATGATGTGGCAGAGGCCGTACGTCCATACGCTGATGTCGCAGTTTTTGATTGGTAGCTGAGGGTGAATGATAATCTGACACGTGGCATCATTTTGACAAGTGTTTGGGTGCTACGTGGCCCAGTCATGGGCTGCCATGTGGTACCCCATTATTGGCAATGGTTTGTTATTCAAAATTTTATGGAGTCCGTGGGGGCCGAACCTCGGACCTCCCCTATGGTTTCGTGCTTTGGTAGAGTGTGGGCTACCACTAGCCCACACGGTGTTCATTATATACCATATTTGTTTTATTATATTTAAAATGTATTGAAATGTGATATGGGGGCGTTCGGACTGGGGCTTATCCCCAGCCCCAGTCACATACATGTTAAACCACATGACATATACACATATATACGGAGCGCAGAGCTTGGTCGTGCGTTATTTGATATATGACCATAGCTATGTTATATGGCGCATGTGCGCGGTTCCAATGGTTATTACAATGACCACCGACCATTGGATTTTGAAACGATTTCCCACCATTTTTCATTATTCTATTCGTTTGGAAAATGGAGCCCTCTTTTGCACTAGCTCGAGGTCATATGGTGACTGCATGTGTCAGAGAGTTTGGTGGTTAGGGGCTGGCGTGCCCATAACCATCCTATAGTTCGCACCATTGCCGCAGTTTCATTTGGTGCTAGGTTTTTACGCTTTAAATAGCGTGTGTGCTAGGTTGAAGGGGAAGGGTGCAATTTGTAGATGCAGAGACAGCAAGCTTGAAAGGGAGACTTCAAGGAAGCCTAACTTCTTCGTTTTTTGGCCAAACGAGGTGCTGAAAAAGCCCAGCTAGGGGTTTTTGGACGTTCTAAAGCCATTTGAGCAGTCTGTTAATGAATTTGAGCATTGTAAAGCACGTTTTTGAGCACTTTGAGAAAATAATACAAATGATCCATTGGAAGCTGGACCAGGAGATGTAGCCCAAGAGAGGAGTGAACTCATTTATCATTTGTTGTGTTATGTGTTTATGTTCATTGATTGTTCTTATGTTTATATGCATCTTAAATGAGTAAATCCTATTAATAATGTGTTGCAAAGTTGATCCATTTTCTTTTAACACATAAAATTTACTTGCAAATATTTTCAAGTTTACAAGTCTTCTTCATTTATAGATCATAGTCCCTTCACGCCACCTAAGATCTTTCCTCAGATCCAAGGGTGATGCAAATTCATCATATGGGTTAGATATTGCAGTCTTCTATGGTTCCTCTAATGCTCTTATAGCTTCAACATCCAAGTTCCTAGTGTTTAACAACAGGGATCTGTTCTCTTGTTCCTCCATCAAGTAGGCAATCCTTCTAGTCATAAATTCCATGAGTTCTTGCTTCTTTTGTTCTAGGGATTCTTTTTCTTCTTTCCTCTAGATCTGGTCTTTTTCAATCCAGATCTTTCCTAGCAAAGCTAGAAATGGGGAATGGTCCTCAATAAATCTAATGACTTCTAACTCTTCCTCTGTCAAAGTTCCATGGGTATTCATATCTATCTGGGTAATTCTGCCACATAGGGTTACCATTTCGCCTTTAAATAATTCGAGAGTTCCTAGTGAAGTGACGTAGGCATGCCCGCAAGCATGTCCACTCACAGGATCCTCTCTGTGAGGTTCCACCTCTCTCTGGCTTACCCTGAGGTTTCTTCCATTCCTCCTTGGGCTTCTAGTTTCTTTCCTGGGAAACTGACTTGCCTCTGGGCTGACTTCTGCCTCGGCCCCTTTGACTCTTCTTTCGGCTAAGATTCTCCTCAGCTTTCAGAGCCAATTGGTAATCATCTTCCACCGTTCGGATGGTTAGCATGCTCAATTCATCTTGAATGTTGTATCTCAGACCATTCAAATATCTAGCAACCTTCTCATGATCGCTCTCTCAATGACCTGCCCTGATGTTCAGTCTGTAGAACTCCTCAGTATATTCTTTCACTGTCATCAGCTTCTATCTCAGGTTTTTCATTCTCCTGAACAGAGTAATTTGATAGTCTCTAGGGATGAATTTCACTTTCATCTTCGCGATCATCCGATCCCAGCTCTTGATCTTCTGCTTTCCCTTGTAGCGTATGTCAGCTTGTAGTTCATCCCACCATAATGCTTCATGTCCTTTCAAGCATGTAACAACATGATTGACTTTCTTTTCCTCTTCGACATCTTCGTAGTCGAAGTATGTGTCAAGAGCTCTAATCCAATCTAGAAGCTCTTCCACATCCAAGTTTCCCTCATAAACTGGAATGTCCATTTTCACCTTTGCACCCATCCTAGCAATAGCTTTGATTAGACATTCATTGGATGCATCCTCGCCTGCAACTTCTTCTTCTCGTTCAACCTCAGCTTCACTCTCTAAATCACTAAGATCCCCCGCACTGGCTGTGCGTCTTTGCGCTATATCCATGTCTTCGAGTCTTGCTCGTAGATCACGTATTTGTCTTTCTATGGCTGGGTCTGCCATTTTCCTGCCTCTTCATCGCGACATTTCATTATCCTCTAGATCAGGTGACTGCGCATCCCTTCTTCTGGGTGGCATGGTAAATTCTCTCTCTCTGCTACAGAAAGCAAAGTGTCTTTCTTTGCTCTGATACCAAACTGATGTAGGTGCACCCGTAAGCATGTCTGCTCCTAGGATCCTCTCTTTCTCGCGGCCTGAAGAACTCAAATGTTCCTCTATTTCCCTATCAGGAAATATTCACCCACAGAACTCTCGCTCAATCCCCTCATTTCAATTGGGAGATCAGACTTTGCAGTATCGCGGGGTCAATGTTCTAGCGTTGCACCCTTGAATCCCTGAACACCGATATGAGTCAACACTGACTCCTCCCCTTAATCCTATAGGGACTTTCTCTATCAGAATCTCAGCACTTGCGGTGTCGAGAAACTCGGTTCTCCGACTCCCAAGTCTTGATATGTTGAAACTCCGATGAGTTCGCTTCTTTGACTTTTCAATGGTCCCTTATCTCGTCGGGACTTCAGACTTCATGGGATCATGAATCCTAATGTCCAATGTTCAGAACTTCTTGCTACGATATCCCGATAGCTCATGCCACCTGTCCTCCACTTTGACCCTTGTGGCCCCATGCTATTCCTTGGTCATCGGAATATCGCGTATCGCAATTTCGCGACTCCTGTTACCAAATATTCGATTCCTTTCTCACAAAATCCCGATAGGAAATTTCGTGATTAATCCAATGCCCCTAGATGGCTTGGATCAATGACTCTACCATCCTGAGCTTCAAACCCTTTGGTAATACATCGTTGTATCTCCCCTGCACCTCTCCAAGATATAACGTCCCTCGGAGTATCACAAATCCTCCTTGGAAAATGTCGATCGTCCATTCCTTTTTATGCAATCCACGAAATGATGAAGTGTTCTTCCACAGAACTCGTCCTCTTGCTCGCCAACCTGTGATGCCTCTTACGAAATTTCAATAGAATCTCCCTTGTGCTTATCCTTCAATGAATTTGAAATCCTATCTCTCCTGAGCTTTTCCCATGACTTCAAGTCTTTCAAGAAAACTCTTGCACACACTCCTTGCAGAAAACCTTCAACAACATCTAAGTATTGAAGTCACTCGACTTTACGCACACCTGCAGCAATAGTCCTTCAAATCTTGCTCAGGTTTGCAACCCTGAACTTCACCTGGCCCAACTGCTCATGTGCCCAACTGCACCTTCTGGATGAATGAGGACAAAAGTTATCTCTATTTGAATCCTCTGTCAACGCACTCCTTGCGGACACTTCAATTGCCCTCCTTGCAGGAATTCTCTGAATCAAATAGAGAAACAATTGAAACTCATCCCATCACCCTCTTATACTTCAATTCAACCATGAAATCATATACACAGCATATAAAAGAAAATATATAACTGGAAGCAAACATTCATGAGCATAACATCAATACATAGAGAACATACACCAAACCATGAATTTGAATCATACTCTTCTATTAATTCAAATATCTGTACATGGGTGTTCTTCACATGGCTCTCTACATGCTCTTTCTCTTCTCCTTCTTCAATAATGTTACAATACACAATGAGGGTGTCTATATCTGGTTTCCCTCTTGCTTTCTACAACCGTCTAGTCTAGAATTAAATTCTATCTACTTTACATTAACTATCTTAAATGCCTTCTACTTACTAAGGATGAGAGCTTAAAGGCTCAAGTTCCGATCACAATATACAAGTTCTCTTCCTTCTTAAATGACTCATTTAATATTTGCGCAACAACTTCAAGGAAATTTCAAAAATTTGTGTTGGCTTATCCAGCTGTCCTCCACTTCCATGCTGGCTCGCTTGATGAGTCGACGATGCTCCTGCATCATGAAGGAACCAGAGTAGTCCTTCCTAGGGTTTCCCAAGTTCTTTCTATCATAATATTCATCGGTGTTCCCTCATCCAGGGCACATTCAATGTCAAATTCTCCTATTCTTGCTTCGATTTTCTCCTGTTCTTCGAAGATTTCTGACAAACTAACATCCTTATGATCATCTAGGGTTTCTTTTATTTTTAGTAACATGATCTATGATTCTTTCTGCGGTTCTTCCATAATTTTAGTCTCTTGATCTCCTTCATAGTTTTCTTGTTCCATATTCAGTTTTTCAAGTCTAACAATCATTCTAAGGCAATCCAATACTTCATGTTCCATATCTTTACAACAGAGGCAACTAGGGTTTCTCCCAGGGAATTCCTTAGCAAGATGGCCTGGTCTTCTACAACTGTAACAAAGAGTTAATCCTTTCTTTCTCTTCAATGAACCCCAACTCTTCTTGTACTACGTGTTAGGATCATAATGGCTGGCCTACAAAAATTTCTTTCTAGGATCCTGCATCCACTTGTTAGTCCATACATTCTTTCTGTGCATAGGTATAACATATCTATTGTTATACTTATCATATCTATTCATATCAATCTTTCTTTCATCTATTAATGCCCTAGTTTTTAAGCTAGGACAAAATCTATCAAACATACCTAGATCCATGTTCTAGAAACAAAAAATTTCACTTATCTATAGAGTACAAATCTTTTAGATCTAATAACTTTTGACTATTCTTACCTTTATTAAAGCATAGAGCTTACAGATCTTACCTCTTTTCTGCAGATCTAACTTCTTTCTTTCGGAAATTTCCACTTTTACTTTTATTAGAGCACAGATCATTCAGATCTCACTTCTTTTCTTCATATCTGATCTTCCTTTCTTTAGATCTGACCTTATTCCTGGTACAAAGTTGCACAGGTCAAGTAAAAAGATGCGCACTAGGGCAATAGATCTACGCAGAGAGCTTTCTTTTGCACAACATTTCTTTTTCCTCAGTTCCCAACAATCATAGTTTTAGGTCCTGGCAATGGAACCATTTGTTGGCATAGGGGCAGACCCGAGGTTCAACGCTCAAAAGCACACCAACAAAACCCTAACTACCGGCCCTTTCGGGAACACCTGTGAAGCAAATGAAGTCTCACCTGAGGTAGAGGCAGGGGTGGTTTCATGACTCAAGTGTCTAAAACCTTAGCTGGGACACCAATATATGATTATATCTATTACAAGGCACTTAGCATAGATCATTCATCTATATTTAACCCTTATGGTACTTCGCAGATGGCATAGAACATCACAGTGAATACTTAGACTAAAGATGATTCAGTACTTAGCCACAAACATAGATTAGATTCAATAGATAAAGCACTAAACATCTTATATATCAGATCTAACATTCATTCTTTTATCATAAGCACAGAACATAAATAGATCTACTTAATAACAGCAAGCACTTAGCCAAAAGGAAAAAACACTTAGGTCAACGCATAGATCACATTACACAGAGATACCATGATTCACCCCCCACCCTGGGGATATGTCCACAAAGTATTCTTCTTTATATTATCTTGGTTAAGCAGTTATAGCACAGAGCTTCAATGACCCTTACTTCGCACAGGACAGAAGATCAGCGCAGCTTGCTAGATCCTTCCTCCTTGCGCTCAACACAAAACCACAACAACTTTCACTTAGCATTCCAATCTCCTTATAATCATGCACAGAGAACTTTCGATACACATCCAACCACACAGTTCCAGCTACTAGCACTAAGCCTTTAGCTATACATTTGCACTAAGTTGTCCCCCCTACTTACATTGCCTAAGTATCTATTTATAGATTGCAAAATGGGCCTAAATGTGGGTAAACCCACGGGTTGACATCCCTTTCCCTTTACATCAACCCAAAAACCCTAAAAGGTACCCAAAAATAGGTCTTTCTTGCTTCACATTACACTCTGTCTTTAGCAAGCTGTCACAGTCCCAAAATGGTCAAGTATGACCAAGTATCCTTCAAAACTTGGTCAAGGGCCAACAACATCGTTGTCAATGAATTCCTTCAAGACATTGTCTTCAAGTACTGCCTCCATCCTATCCTTCCAAGAAATGTAGTTTGAGCTTCCCTCAAGTGCATACTCTAACCTCAAGCCATTGAAAGCCATTTTGATCTTGAATCCGTTGTAGCACCAAGAAAGTCTTTCTACAAATTCAAATTCTATCCAATCACAAACTCAACTTCTGCAATCTTTTGTTTTCTGATACCATGTAGAAATTTTATTACAAATTATGTGTTTCCTGGATTCTCTTGATCTAGCAATTATATTCCACTGTTAAATACATAATCACTTCTACAAATATTGTTGCAGAATTTAAAGCACGATCACCAATTGCAATATCAAGAAGAAATATCAATCACACATAACACAGATGTTTTACCGAGAAAGCATAAATCTAAAAACCCCACTATCATATATTATGTATATATCATGGATCATGAAATAATATCATACAAAACTCTAATCTAAGAGCTCTTAGTACAATATACAATCGTCTCACAATGTCATACAAAAATTGACAAATTCATGTGCCAATTTACTGCTTCCAAACAACCTGCCTCCTCTACCCAATCCCTGTAATGAATGAATCCCTCGTGCCTAGGTTGCACAATCCTCATGGGCACATCCACTGTGTGTGTGGTTGCATGAGTGCACTCACTAATGTCACAATTGATAGTCAAATTGTCCCTTTCACCTGTTATCTCAACTGGGTCTCCTCTAGATCTGACATGCATGTAGTTAACAGTGGTAAATATTCAATTTCATGTGAGATCAATGATTGTGAATTAATTCATAGATCTCTCACTAGTGTAAGTTCAGTTACAACTAGTAGAACTGAGCTTAACTCAATTAACTGAGTTAAACTACTTCACAACTCACATAACTACACATCCAACTCTATTACAACTTCAAATCACTCAGTTACAACTAATTCGACTTGAATGTCCCACCATTCAACCTTTGAACTTGAATTTCCTATAGCTAACAGATTTGCCACTTCAGTTAACTATTTCCAAGTGCTCATTGAGAATAGACTAATATTTATTGTCCAACTATTATTAAGGGATAATAATAGTCGACATACATCTATTAATAGAATTCCCTCACCATCTACAAATAGACATCATATATAAATAGAATTTGCACATAATCTAAAAATAGACTTCCACCTAAAAATAGCCTGAGGCTCCATGCTACTGTAGGTGCATAATTTTCACTAGGATCTTCTTGTTGAATCTCAACATCATGATCACAATCCTACTTTAGTTTTTCTCCAAGGAGTAAAGTAAATTTTGTCATATGTTTACTTGATGCATGATGTTTCATTGTTTTGGTATGTGACTAAGAACAAAGGTGAATTTCATGGTATTGACAAATTCATCAAATGGTTACATTGGAAATTTTGTTTTACCTAAAATGTTTATTCTATTATGTGAGAATAAATCACAATGCATTAGGTCTTTAGCATAAGCATTGCTTTACTTGTGTTCCTTTTACTCTATTGATTTCCACATTCTAATTTTTTTTGGAATAAAATTAAGATTATGTTGACATGCTATATGTTTTTCGTTTGAGATATGATGTTATTAACTAGTTTCCACATTCAATTCAATCATTGAATTAATTTTGTCTTGAGAAGGGACAATTCACTTGTTTCTTTCTCCCTCTCCATGTACATCTAATGCCTATTTGGTGAGGATGTTTTAGGAATAATATCTTTTGAAAATTATGGATTTCTCATGCACTCTCATGTAGAGAACATGTCCCCAATTTGAAGCCAATTGTTACCCCTTAGTTTCACTTCAATGTACCTCATTTTCTTCGCCATATATATTCTAGCATATGAGAAAATCCCATGCCTATATTAATCATGTTAGAGAATAGATTATCATGATTAGATGTGTCATCATTATGATTTGTATTATTGTATTATGATCATCCAAAAGTGTGACCATTATATTTCATGTGTTGTACTAGGCTATGCTCAGTGATCAATGTAAAGTGCTTTCTTGATCTAGCTAGTTTCTCTAGACCCTTTGTGGTTCATCATGCCATGTCGTCTTAGTTCCCATTTCAAGATAGTCCCTTCCCTTATGGATCATACTAACTATCTCATAGAGGCCATTTACAGTCGAGGAGGATCCGTGGGAGTTTTGGAGTGGGTCTACTAGGACACATGACCTAGGGAACCTGTGCCATTTTTCACTTTACACTTATGTAAATTTAAAGTGTTGTGCATGTATTGTAAAGGTTGTCATACCTAGAAATCACACATATATTATGCCTAAGTATGGACCTCCCCATGTATTTTTCATACTTTGTCCTAGGTAATTATCTCCTTAGTATTACACCTCAGGTTCACCTCAATGTACCCTATATTTTTTAGTCGTATGTGGAGCATATTTTGAGAAGATTGTGTGCCTTATTGTATCATGACGAGCCAAAAGTTTGGTTGTATTTTCACTCATGTATTATATTGTACCATGCTTAGATGTTCTACATTTTGTTAGGGTTCCTATGTAGTATCTCCATACGCCATGTGTTCATCCATGGCCCATCCTTTTAGTCCCCATGTTAAGATAGGTTTTTCTTTTATTGTTATGGTCAATTGCCCCTTGATGTTGGTAACTCTTCATCATATCAATCATTTATGATTTGAGTTGGTATGCAATCGTCTTGAGTTGTATCTATTATACCACATGATCTAGGGGAGATACTAGTCTCTCTTACCCCTTTTGTATATGATGTAAAATTTTTCATGCCTATGTACAACACACTTATTTTATGCCTAAGCATGGATCCTTTCCCAATGTATTAATCACACTTTGGCCATGTACTATCATAGATTATTTTGGATATGATGACTTAATTCATGTTTCCTGAGGTAGTCTCACAGCTCTTGAGGTCGTACATGTATGCCAATGCATTGTTGTTACACATTATTTTGTTCACTCTGATGATGATTCTACAAGCATGTGTTCAGGCTCTCAAAATAATCTTTTACATGAGAAAAATTACTGAGTTATTCCCCTACAAGGCATGTTTTTAGAATGACACTGCAGGCTGATAGTAGTACACAGTGCAAAAATCCTTTATTTCTACAGGTTCTTCTATACCTGGCCTGTGGGGTTTCCACAGGCTACTATGTAGGCAGGGTGCAACGACGTTTGAAGGTAAACAAAGGAATAAGTTAATGAAGGTTCTAGAAGGAGAATCTTCTGGAATGTGAGGTGGCATCCATATGGTTGTGATCCTACTGGCTTCTCTGATTTGGTGGGATCATCCTCATCCTTTTAACCAATTCACCTTCTCTTATATAATGATGGGTTTCTCATGGAAAAGGTTAAGCAAGATTAAGCAAAGAATTGTTGAAATAATAGGTTGAAGACTGTGTGAAGGATCATGTTGCAACTAATGTTTGAGGTCTCCATTTGTCCATCAAGCTTTTCTGGACCATATCCATACAAATTCGGAGCAATTTTATGTGTGTGTTGGAACAAAGGACCACTAAAAGGGAACTTGCGACGTTGAGGCAATTTGGTTGTATCTTCCACTTTTACTTAATATAATACAGTGACATGTTTCTTTCCCATAAAATTATTATCATTTTATTACATGACTCCTTGATCACATGTTTAGGTTTTCATTGAATCTATTATTGTTTCTTTCACTTTGGTTGGTTTGTGTCATTGCAGATCTAATATCACAAGAGCACCAGAGCGAAGCAGGAACAACAAATATATAAGGAAGCGATATCTAAAGGTATGTCATCCATTCCATCTTTAGTAGTAAATTCAATGATAGTAAATTAGGGAAAGCGTCATGTCATGTCTTGTTTTATTCTAGACCTAGGTGGATCTAGGGAGATTAGTTTATGTCTGCATTCACCGATTTATCCAATAACAAAATTGGTGACTCCACTGGGGATATGACTTGTTTGTGGTTTTTTGTTGGCCATTTACTTGTATCCTACCTTTCTTCACTTTATTTCATTCTCTGATTCTGTGGGGCATCCATCCAGACCCTCTGGATTTGAAAGTTCACTTAAACCCTTTGACCTCTTTCCAAATTTATTTTGTTTACAGACACTTCTGCACTGTACCCATTCACAACCTACATAAAATTTTGATTTCCACACCTTAATTGTTTGTCCTAGTGCGTACTTTATACAACCTACCCACAAATAGCTTGTGGAAACCTTTGATTTACACACTATAATCTACTGCTAGGTTGCGACGACATCTATAAAAATTTTTGGTTTGGGTCCTGTCATATTTTGATGACTAGTTTTTCTTTAGCCAGTTGAGAAGAACTTTAATGCCATTATGTGACTGATTTCTGAGTTTCAAACTTGCTATCGATTGGTTTTCGCAGATCAAACACCTTTCTTAGTCATTTTTTTAGTTTTTCCTCTTTATTTTTATCAACAAGGATATAATCATTGATTTCACATCTAAGTGCTTGATTGATTAAAGGAATTTTGATTGGATTTAAAGTTTTGGATTGCTTGATGATTGGAAAGTCATTTTTCATTTACATTTGATGAAACACTTTCTTGTCTTTTTTTCTTTTATCTTCATTGAAAGTTTAATTTGGGTGCATGTTGAGTGTATCAATTTTCTTTGATTACTTGTCCTTTCTTCATTATATCCCTGTTTTGGTTTTGGAAAGGAAGACTTAACCTCACTTATTCTTTTAAAGTAATCATACATAAGAATTTTTTTTGCATTCAAAAGAAGAGAAAATTGATAAATATCATTGTTTATGGTTGTTTTCAATTGTGTTCATTCAAGAAAGATAAAGTACATTTCATAGCTTACATGATTCCAGAAAAATACCTTCTCCCTGTAGTAGATATATTTCATTGAACGAAAGATTGCATCATTCATTTATATTTGCATATTATTGGGTCAAGGTCTTACACAACATTGGTTTCTTTCCCGTCTCCCTCTTGTGTAAACAACAGCCTCTAAAAAACATTGTGAAATCTAAAATTGAATTAGTAAATTTTATTTTCTAGGGATATTTTACACCAACATTAGATAGGCTAGAGATTTGGAATAGGCTGTGAGACACACTCTCCAAAGCACAAAGAACACAATAGAATCCTATGATAGGGAGTGTTCAAATCCATTTGCAAAATTTTGTCCTGGGAAGCCCTTCTCACGCAAGGGTAAAACATGAGGTCACATTGAGATTGGCAGAGTTACTCACCCTGCTTTGTTGGTATCGGTGTAAATATTGTGTGTATTATGGGGGTCCCTTGAATGGTATACCCACAATGATGAGTGGAATCCTCTCAAGTTGATTTCGGTCTAGATACCTTGCCTTTGCGCGTGGATTGGACTGTTGATTGTTTCCCCAAGGAAAACTATTGTTCTTGGTAGCCTTTGTTGCCTATCTTCTTAGGGTCTTACATGAGGTGACTGTGGAGGGACAATTCTTCACAGTACCTGGAATCGACGTTGGCCAAACTCAGTCGGGCTTCTTGGAGGGTATACCCATGATTATGTGTGGGAGCTTGCACTAGGGTGTAATTCTGTTAAGCAGGTCGTCAACATAACTTTTCCACCCACTCTATCCTATCCCCTTCTTGTATTGACTTCACGACGTTGGATTTCATCACCAACTGGTGACTCTAAAATAAGAAGGTTTTGTTTGCTTGATTTGATTCCTAGATTTTATTAGTGAGTGTTGTTTGTTTCTATAGTTGGCCATAGATTTTTTTCATAAAATATTTGGTTCAACCAACATTGACCCTCCACGTCGTTCACGTAGGATTCAAGGACTGCCCCTGGAAGATCCAGAAGGTTCTCAACCCTTTCCTACTAATCCACCGAAGGACTCTCCTCAATAGAGTGAGGTCCAGGACAACATACCTTCACAAGCGAAAATAATTGACTCTGTAGACAATTTATGAATTGTTTCCAATTCTCTAGACTCTTTCTGAATACCTCTTGGATACGAGAGATGTATTCTCCGACTAAATTCATCTAGAGAAATTGTTGTTGACACTTCTGGAATACCAACCAGACCTCTTACCAGATTGGAAAATGAGGATCCCTTTTGGACCACTGACATATTTCAAACCCTGACTACAATGCGGGACCTTTATGGCTTGGGAGCAGGTGTTGATATACCTGTCATCTCTGAAGTTCCCTAAACATCTGCTACCTACACAATACCTCTAGATCACTTTGCTAGTACAACTTTCTATCTTTTTGTTGGCTCAGAAACATAGTCTGTTGGTCCTAGCTTGACCATTCCTCTTCAGATAGCCCATTCCACAATGGTCCCACACACTACGACTAGTCCCATTGGGAATAAAGTGGCTACCCAAGATCCCATTGGTAAACCACTTTCATCTATACCTATCCTGTCTCTTCCTCATGGGTACAATTCTTTAAATACTTCTATACCTATTCCTACCCAATTTCCATCTGGAGCTTCTAGAGTTTTTACTCCTCTTGGGTATAATGTTGCTTCCGGTTTCATCCTGACACCTTCCCAGGTCCCCTCCGGAGTGTCTTATCCACCTTTTATGGGATGATTTGGCCCAAATGTCTCCAATCCAATTGGAGGCTCTAGTCCATCATTCAATTTTGGTTATCAGATTCCCGTTGGAGGGAAATATAACACTGGGGGGGGAACTCAATTTGGGGGTGACACTCAAATTGGAACACCACCCCCACTTGGAGAACAACCCTCGCTTGGAGGATATACCCCACCCTATGGATAGAACATACCAGGATCACTAGCCTAGTATTAGAACCTTCTCATCCAGGGAAGTCCACAATCATCTGCGAGAAATAACCTCAAGTTAGCTCTTTCATACCCCCTAGTTCGGGCCAGTCATATCTCAATTCTTCCAATCCCATTTGGGGTTTGAACGTTCATTCTAGTGTCTCTTTCCAAGGGAACATCCCTAATCAGTACAACCCTATGGGATACATTCCTCCACACTCACGTCTGAATCTGTTAGGACCTTCGCCTCACATACAAACTGCTTATGGTCCTACTGGTATACCGACGGGACTCCCTCCCCAAAGTCACCAATACCCTCACATGAATAGACGGTTACCCTTTTTAGCCACTTTGGATCTACCCAACTTGTCTAGAATCTTGAATGACCCTATCCTACATTCTCCCCATTGGCCTGTTATAAAGGCCAAGCTACCATTTGACATTCCAAAATTTCACAGTAAACCGGGAGAAGATCCAAACAACCATGTCACGACTTTTCACCTTTGGTGTTCATCCAATTCTTTGATGGACGACTCCATTCAATTACGAATCTTCCAAAAAACTCTTACGAGTTTGGTTGAAAAGTGGTATATAAAATTACCATGAGGTTTCTTCACCGACTTTAATACCCTATCCATGGATTTCCTCACACATTACCAACTGCCAATCTACTATGAAACAAGAACCAAGATTTTGAGTTCCTTCAAGAAAAATTCGGCCAGTCATATCTCTGATCACAACCATGAGTGGAGACAAAGATGATGTTTGATCAAAATCGACCTTCCTGATCATTTATTGGATGAATGGTTCACAAAATAATTCATGAATAAAATATCTCGTGACATTTCCATGGGTGGAGTTGTCACAGAAGAACAAGTGATTAGTCGCACTCAGTACCTCGATCTCGTTTATTCGCAAATGGGTACTCTTTACGACTTGGTCCTTGATGCTCCTTGTCCTTCTACCACCGCTACCTCAACTTCCCCTATTGCTTCTCATATGGCTGATGGTGTGATTGGCACTTTCAATGCTCAACCTCAATCTACGCAAGCCTCCACAACCAATCCCAAATCTACTACTTCTAATGTTAAAAATGTTTTGACTCCTACTCCTTCCACCGATAAAACTTCAGAGGTTAACTATGTTCAATCTACCCCTGCCAGAAAAAATAAATCTAAAAAAGGAAAGGCTAAGAATAAGCAGGATAAAAGTAATCTATAATTTGATAAATCCAAAATGCAGCCTGCTAATGATAAGGATAAGTGCTAAGCTCGATACCCTTTCCTTATCTGTGGTGATGATCACTACACAAAATATTGTGCAAGACATGTTGAGGTTACTAAATTCCTTCAAGGCACCACGACGCCTCCCACACCTATCATTTTGTCTCAACCTTTCCCTTCTCAACAACAGGCCCAATTGGTCATTCATGACCAACCCTCTCCTTCCACCACTTCCTATGTCCTTATGTGTACTGGTGATTTGAAAAAGAATGATGTTATGCTTACTACTCGGGCCAAAGATTACTCTTCCTCAAAGGATAAAGTTGATGATATACCACCTTTGTTGGTTCAACATCACACTTTAGAGAGTTACCAACGGATTTCGACTCTGTCGACTATTTTTTAATTTCCTCTGTTCCCGATTCAACACACGATGTTCTTTACAAAGGGAACCTAAGTAATATTTCACCCATTGTTCCTCTTGACATATCTATTAAACCTGGTTTTGTTGAAAATGTTCACATCAGAGCCGCTTGTTCCGATAACGAAGTCGTCACTTATAAAGCTATTTTTAAAGAATTTTGTGATGTTTTCACTTGGAGTTATGAAGAGATGTCGGGTATTGAACCTGATATCGTTGTACATGAAATTAAGACCTACCCGGATGCTAAACGCATTCAGAAGAGACTTTGCCCCGTCCACCCTCGTAAAGTTGTTGCTATCAAACTCGAAGTTGAAAAAATTCTCAAGGATGGCTTTATCTATCCTATGGATTTAACTGATTGGGTATCCAATCTAGTTCTAGTTAATAAAAAAGAAGGCACAATCCATGTATGCACCAATTATAGGGATATTAATAAAGCTTGTCCCGAGGACAAATTTCCAACCTCCTTCATTGACCATATCGTCGATGATTGTGTAGGAAGTGAAATCTTCTCTTTAATGGATGGTTTCTCCGGATATAATCAAATTTACATTTTACCCACAGATCAACACAAAACTACTTTCATTTGTCCTTGGGGTACTTTCACCTACCGAAAACTACCTTTCGGTTTGAAGAACGTTGATGTGACTTTTCAACGTGCCATGTCTTATGATTTTCATGATATCAAGCACATCATACAAACGTATTCTGATGATCTACTGACGCATTCCATGCATCGCCAAGACCACTCGACCCATCTCCGAGCCATTTTCCTTCACTATCGTTACTACTGTATACGTTTAAACCAACACAAATGTGTTTTTTGTGTGGAGTATAGCCGACTTCTAGGTTTTAGTATGTCACTTAATGGAATTAGGGTGGATCCTTTGAAGGTTGAGGCCATCCTTAATTTACCTCCTCCTTCTACTTTACACCAACTCCAAAGTTTGCAAGGGAAGGATTTTTTTTTGCGTTGATTCATTCCCAACTACGTTGCGTTAATGCTAGGATTTACTCTACTATTGAATAAGGGTTAGGAATTCGTATGGGGTGAGACTGCCAACAAAGCCTTCGAAGCTTTGAAACTCTCCCTAACAATGACGCCACTACTTTTCCCACCAGATTACAATCGAGACTATTTCCTCTCTCTCGCCGCTTCAGATTCTACCATTGCCATGGTTTTAGTCCAAGAGGACGATTTGCAAGATGAAAAAGTAATTTATTATTTGAGTCAGAGTCTCAAGACTACCGAGGCCAAATACCTACATGTGGAAAAACTGGTCTTGGCAGTTGTTCAATTTGTCCAACATTTTCATCACTATATCCTATTACGCAAGACCACTGTCAATTCTGATTGCAACCCGATGCATCACATCCTTACATGCCAATTGCTAGGGGGGAAATAATACAAATGGATAATGATTCTCCATGATTTCGACTTAGATTTTGAATGCACTAAGTCTAAGAAATATTTGGTATTTTCTGAATTGATATGTGACCTTCCTTCCATTGAGACAGAAAATGTGGCAAAGGATTCCTTGCCTGATGAATCCCTTTTTCTGATCAGTTTTGATGACTCTTGGTATGGAGATATTATCATTTATCTCCAGACTCAAACTTTCTAGCCCAAAATCTCTATTATAGACCGTCATCGTATACAGTATCAAGCCTATCAATACATCATTCTTGGTGACACGCTCTATCGCCATGGTGTTGACTCTATTTTTTGACGTTGTCTCACCTTCGATGAGGCTAAGAAATATTTGAATGATAGCCACTGTGGATCATGTGGTGGTGATCCAAGTGGATATCGGTGGCCACCCACCTTTTCCAAATGGCTCAAAACAGTTTTCTGACAATTTTGGCAATTTACTATTTTTAGTAGGTTTTAACTTCCGGGGTTGTTTTGAGGGTCCAAATGAAGGTTTTTTGAGATAGAGGTTCTTAATGATATACAAAGGAATTATTGAGCCCCCAAAATGAATCTCCGTGGAAATACCTTTCCAATGAGCTATTACACGCCTAAAACAAAGATTGTATGAAAAAGTTACGACCCCAGGAAGTTGATGCACCAACTTACCCAAACGGGGCCCACATGACTTTTGGCGCTTCATATCCTAGGGTTAGGTTTTTGGATGTCTAGGGTTTTTTGCATTCTGATTTATTGTAAAAATCCTTCATAGCTTCATTGTAATCATCTTCTTGCGAATGAGAGTAGCCGTCACATCTCTTCTCAAAGATAAGCTGCCACCATTCTAGCGAGTCTTTCACTCTGTATTTTACAGTCTCTGTACATTTATTTCATTAATAGAAATCATGTATTACTGTATATCTGTGTTTATGGTTGCATCTATGATACATTTATGTTATATTATTGAATTCCTTTGATATCTCTGTGCATTTCTTTATTATATCTCCGATCTCATTTCGTGCCAAAAATAATCTGAATCAGGTGGTCATATGTTTGGGTATGCCACTTCCCAAAAGAACTTACGAAAAGGGTACTTCTGGCCTTCTTTGTTTAAATACTGTATAAATGTCATCCATAAGTGTCATTCTTGTCAAACATACAATAAAAATATAATATCTCATCCCGCTCCTTTACACCTTGTAGTTTTCGTTGGGTCTTTCGCAAAATGGGGCATTGATTTCATGACATGTAACCCTCACTCGGTAGGGGGGCATGGATACATCATCGTAGCCATGGATTATTTCACAAAATGGGTTGAGGCAATGCCTACATCCGATAATACCGGAAACACTGCAACCATTTTCATATTCAATCATACCATCACATGATTCAGAATCTCACAAGTTATCGCCACTGATCACGGTAGCCATTTTCAAAATTTTATGATGTCCGAGCTTACTGAAAATTTGGGCCTTCGACATGAAAACTCAACCCCCTACTATCCACAGGCCAATGGACAAGATGAAGTGATAAACAAGGTTCTTATCACTATGCTTCAACAGATAATAGGAATTCACAAGACAAGTTGGCACACAATGTTTTTTTCATCATTATGGGCCTATCGGACATCCGTGAAGTCTACCATAGGATTTACGCCTTTTCAGTTGGTTTATGGTATCGAAGTTGTTATGTCGATTGAATGTGAGATATCATCATTGAAGCTAGTCGTTGAAATTCTCCCAAACACCTCTACCAAGGAAGAACATCTATTGTATCTGATGCAATTAGACGAAACCCATCGTGATGCCACCCTGGTTATTGAAACCCAGAAGAAACGCGTAAAATCCCAATATGACAAGCATGTCAAGCTGTGTGTTTTCTTCGAAGGTGATCTAGTTCTCCTCTATGAACAAGATCTTGATTTACTAGGGCCTAGAAAATTTGAGGCTATGTGGCACAACCCTTATATCGTCAAACAAGTGATGGAGAAGAGAGCCTATGAGTTAGTAGATTATGATGCCATTCCTTTGAGTGAACCCATAAATTTGGATTTACTTGAAGAATTACTATGCTTAGGTTATCTTTGCATGAGTGCTTGTATTTTTACTGTATCATACTTTTGTGTGATTTTTCGTTATTTGGTTTCGACCCCCAATTGTTTACCTTGCGTTGTTATTGGTTTATATATGTTGGTGTCTTCACTACCCCACATTAGCTTCTCCGATGACGCTATTCATAGTACTTAGAACTTGGCATTCACTGCTTTGGAAATATATTCACCTACAAACGATTTAATCAATCTACACAGTGTTTTCCTCGGTCGTGAAACTAACAATATCGAGGAATATAGTGTAGTCATCAAATTTTTGAACGATGCTATTTCACTTGGAATCCGTCACTTGGTTGTACGGATTGATTCATATTTAGTGGTACTACAACTAAGTAATGTCTATGCTATCTGAGGTCCTACTTTGTTATAGGTATATCTACGAATTCACCTCTTGGAACGTTATTTTGATTACATTGAATATCAACATATTCCTAGATGTCTAATTACATTAACATATGCATTAGCTAATTATGTGTTAGACAAAAATTTGAGACACATGTAAATCCAATCACAATTCACATTAAAGAAAGTAAGCTGATAGAAGCCTCATTTACATATATAACTATAAAAGTGTTTTACAAAAAAGGGTTTTCTGTCTGAAGACCAAAATATCAAAATATAAAGCTCATGGATTCTACAAAATGGCATCAAGGATGTTGCTCATGGTATCACACTACTTCCCATGCTACCCTACAAAGTAGTCAACTAAGTGAACCAAATATGCCTACAGTATGACGCTGATAGCGTCTCGAAATTTCATTGATGGAAATGTCTGGGATATCTGTAGTCAATCCCTCTAGGTTCTGCTCGACTACCTCATAGTCTCCAACATCCCATCCTGCTACCATAGCTGCTTCTCCTTGTATCTAGGGGATGTACCCAGAGGCCAATGTGACCCTACATCTACATTGTCAAAAAATTTTGATTAGTCATCGGATTGAAAGCATAAAAAACATCTTATATTTTAAATTCACAAAAAAAAAACATCATAAAAACAAAACGTTTTTCTTACCTGTGTCTCCCCACTGAAATCCTTCAGATAGAACTAAGTTAAGGTTACCTATGAAATCCAACCCGACATATGCATAATTTTCCACCATCAGGATCTGAGGCCTCAACCAGTCAAAGAATGCATCATTGTATTTGATGATGGAGCCCGCTACATGTCGAGCCATGAGGTCGCACCACCTCTTCATCCCTGGGTCTCGTGGGGCTTGTATGCCCCAATCTACCTATAAATGTAAATGGGGCACCCTCTTTAAAAATAAAGAAACCAAAATAGATCCATAGCCGAATTTCTTCAGGTCCCCTTTCTTACATTTTGTTATTTGTGTCTTCATGCTGCGAAGGACTTCGTCGCTCTAGTTGAACACCCTAGGTTCCATGCACTCCACTGCATATTGAAAATAGATTTGGAGGTCCATGTGAGGAAATTCACTCCCTTCCATAGGTGCAATGGTAAAAACAACAGTCTGGAGGGGTAAATCCCAGACACCCCTGATGGCAACTTTTCCTTTGCGTCTATTTGCCCCAGGATCACAGTATTGATGAAGATACTCGCTCATTGGCAGACCACCACCTCTACCTCTTGTCAAAGTCACATGAGACCCAAGACGAGATAATCCCATCATGAAATAAATATCTTTGATATCTAAGGATAGTACATGGGCACACACATGAAACACTTGCCGGTCCACATCCCACATGTGGACTAGATACTCTGGTAGCCTCAGTTGGGTTCTCATGCCATGGATTTTTAAAAATTTCAGTAATCTGCATTGCCAGAGGGAATTCATAGTTCCTGGGTCATTCAAAGAATCATTGTCATCATCTTCGTGCTCCCTCTCCCTCCACTCCAACATTTTTATGATCAAATACCTGCATTGGGACAATAAAAGGGAGTTATCATCCTCATTTGCTGCTTTGGAAATTTCTATTGGCTAAATTCATATAAAGATTTTTTGGTTTTTGGCCGCCGCAGGAAGTGATTTTACACAGTGCGGGGTTTCCATAGGTGAGCCACAAGGTGCCTGCGAAAATCATTGATTTTTAGAGGTCCCAATACTGGTCACCTGCGGCGACCCCAACGCTTGCCTACTGACCAAAAATTTAACTCAAGAAGCCATTATAAACCGATGAAAATGAAATTTAATCCAATGAAAATCAAGAGGACAAGGAGATTACTGTTTTGATGGAATCCATTTGTTGAATGGTCACCCGTGCCTCCCGCAATCGACAGTTGAAGTCTGAGGTAAAAAAACAGGGTTTCTAGGCAAGTTTTGGGTAAAATGCAAATGAAATAGTAAAAAGTTTTTTACTCCTATTTATTTAACTTTTTACTTTTTCAATTAATATTTTATATTATTTAAATGCATTTTATCAAAAACCTAAAGGTCTAATGGTCTCGTGAGTATTTTTTTTCTCTCAGATAGAAGAATTGGAATCCTAAACAATGACATATGGAGATTTTTCGTGATTTGTTTTTATATTTTTCACATGTACAAGTACTTTTTAGGGTTTTTCAGAAAAACCTCGAGACTAGTCTTTGTTCATTCTTGTGCTCGAAAATCAATGAGAAAACAACCGAGTATACTTTTGTCTTCTATTCGTACTCATCATGGTAACACGAAAAGTGACACTCTTGGAATGTCCTTTAAGCTCTTTCACACTCCATAAAACCGAAAATATTGTCGAGCGACCTTGTTCTTTTCATGCTCATAAAAATATTTGAAGAAAACATTTGATGGGTGATAGTTTACCACTTTTTCGGTCCCATCGAACTGATTTATGATAGTTCTCTTTAAGTGGATTTCAGACTCTCAAAACATGAAAAACCCCCGAGTTTCCTATCTTTGGACTCATTAAACAAACATCGAAAGACCCATATGGGATCAAACCACTCCTTATTAGGATTCGTTAAACATACTCTGAGGGACTCATCCAAAGGATGAGATTTTATCAACAAGCATATGTTATCCTCCTCAAGCTTTCATAAAAATAAAGAGGTACTCACCATAAATGGTGGGGGGGAATTTGGGAAAGAAATGTGTCATTGTATTTGTGTTAGTGGCAGTAATAGTTGCTCTTGAGCATGACACCTCCCTTCATCATTTGAATCTGGGTTGGGAAATCCATTTGTCTCTCATATGACTTTTTGCAAGTTCATATCTTGGGTTTTCTTTGAGTCAATGCTACCAAGAACATTGTCGTATCATTCATATGTTCAAGAGAAGTCCAAAAGATCCCTCTATCAAGTCGGCCATCTATAATTGTCAATTCCTACCATGTCAGCCTTCCCCGTGTTAGTTTTAAATCATTTTCATACTTTGATATACCCTAAATCTGTTACTTATTTTGTGTCATTGATAGGGGATACATCAAGGCCCTCCTGTGACAAGTCTTTTCCTGTTCACTTCAACTCATCATCCAGAAAAAAGACCTAGAAATCATTTAGTACCTTAGAGCCTACATGCCTCAATGGCAGGTTTCTTCTCTTTCGACAGTGGATTCAAATCATTGGTCCTTGATCAGAAGATTTGATCGAGTGTTTGACTTCATCTCATTTATTCACATTCATTGGATTGTACTAAAGTACCTTGGGAGTCATTGACATCAATGGTGATTTCCCTTGCAATTGTTAACAGTTTTCATCAATGACCGGTAATCAAGTGGTTTCTACCATGTTCGACTTCAACACCTATAATCACATGGCTAGATTCATACTTATGGATGATGGGATTGAAGAACATGGATCTCATCATCTTGGTCCAGGCTATGATGGAGTATTTACAATTTGTATTGACACATAGATCCACTTTGTATGTCTCATGGCTATGTCCTGATTTCAAGTTTGTTAACACATAGATCCACAGTGTATTCTCAATGGCTATGTATCGTCTTGATGACATGGATCCACAGTGTATAATTGGTGTCCATGACTAACATTTATGATTCAAATCATTTGTATTCTAAGAATGGGAATGCCTACCTTAGAAATGGTATAATATTGTGCAGATGCTTGATTGTTTGCAGGTTCCCGATTGGTTCTCTCCTTGTTCCCGACACACACACACACATTTTACAAAGTATTTCGGCTGTCATGAATTCCAGCCTCATACTTTGGGGGGCATTATGTTACACATTATTTTTTTCACTCTAATGATGATTCTACAAGCATGTGTTCAGGCTCTCAAAACAATATTTTACATGAGGAGAATGACTGAGGTCTTCCCCTACAAGGCATGGTTTTTGAATGACGTCACAAGATGACAATAGTACATAGTGCGGAAATCCTTTATTTCTGTAGGCTTCTCTATACCTGGCCCATGGGGTTTCTGTAGGCTGCTATGTAGGCAGGGTGCAACAACTTTTGAAGCTACTGAAAGGAAGAAGTTCATGAAGGTTCTAGAAGGAGAATCTTCTAGAATGTGAGGTGGTGTTTGTATGGTTGTGATCCTACTGGCTTCTCTGATTTGGTAGGATCATCCTCATCCTTTTAACCACTTCACCTTCTCGTATATAATGATGGGTTTCTCATGGAAAAGGTTAAGCAAGATTAAGCGAAGAATTGCTGAAAGAATAGGTTGAAGAATGTGTGAAGGATCCTTTTGCCACTGATGCTTTAGGTATCCAATTGTCCATCAAGATTTTGTGGACCATATTCATACAAATTTAGAGCAAGTGTATGTGTGTGTTGGAACAAAGGACCACTAAAATGGAACTTGCGACATCAAGGCAATTTGGTTGTATCTTCCACTTTTACTTAATATAATACAATGAAATGTTTCTTTCACATAAAATCATTAGAATTTTATTACATGACTCCTTGATCACATGTTTAGGTTTTCATTGAATCTATTATTGTTTCTTTCACTTTGGTTGGTTTGTGTCATTGCATATCTGATCTCACAAGAGCATCGAAGCGAAGCAGGACCAACAAATATATAAGGAAGCGATATCTAAAGGTATGTCATCCATTCCTTATTTAGTAGTAAATTCAATGATAGTAACTTAGGGAAAGTGTCATGTCCTGTCTTGTTTTGTTCTAGACCAGGTGGATCTAGGGAGATTAGTTTATGTCTGCATTCACTGATTTATCCAATAACAATTGATCACATCCTCCAAGTGATATTTGGTAAATTTATGCATACGTGGACATCCTATGCACACGCCACGTTGAATATTCTTCAACACCATCATATTTCATCACCTTTTGAGATGTTTTATGCATGATTTGAGGATCGACCCACTCTTTTGCACATCATACTAGACATTGGGGGTTTTATGACCCATTTAGCCATAATATGCTATAATAAATCAAAGGAAAGGTTATTTTCCTCCTTCTTTATACACAGAGGAATGTGTCGAACACAAAAACCATAAAATATCCCCTACAATGCACTATGGAACACAACCATAAAATACCATATACAATATCCCATATTAGCAATCGAGGCAGTTACACCCAGGCCAGAATCCATAGGATACAACGATAAATTTATCTTAATTATATATCCTTAGGATAGTAGTTCATGTATGATTATTAGTTCTCCTAAGGTAGGTATCCCCATTGACCTTGTACGAGTCAGAGCACCTAAGGCCGGTAGTCCTACTGACCATTTTTGACTTGGAGTTTCACTTCCATGGTTAATGGAGGTTCATTGACATTAGATATGAACATGTTTATTCCTTGGAGACATATTTCAAGGGTTTATGGGCATTATTTGAGGGGTATTCCACCTTTTGAGGCCATTATTACTCCTTCCATGAGGTCGTTCCATATTATGAGGTGAGAAATTGGACATTTCCTTGCTTGGGATGCATCTACAACATAATTTGAGGCCTTGACTACATTTTCCCCTTGGAATGTTGAGCTAATGAAGCAATTAACCCCTATTCTATGGGTTGTTGTCCTCCTATGAGGGTTTTATGTACATGTTGCATCAATTGAATTTGTATTGACTTAGTCTTCTTCTTTGTGTGGATGAAAATTCTATTGTGTTAGTCTCCTAAGCTAATTTTAGGGAGAAACAATTAATAAAGAATGACAAGGATGCATAAGCCTCCTTTATAAATGCAGGTCCTCCTCTTAATCCAAATTATCATGAATTTATGGATATCATTTGTGACTAAAATTAGTAGAAGATCCTCCTTTTAAGGTTTTTGTTTCAACTCTTGGAGCTTTCTCTTTGTTGGTTATCTTCTTGCTGCATTAAATATTTGTTATGGTGATTCAATATTTCTACTAGATTTCAAGATCAATCCTTTTGAGGGGTTACAATACCACCTAGAGAGGAGATATTCTAGTGGTTGTTGCTTCATTTTTCTCTTTTCATCTTGGGTAAGTGCTTAATCCAGTGCTTTGTTTTTCCTCTTGGTTCGTTGTCAAGGGTTGTAAGTATTTTGTTCAAGTTATAGTTGATCGTGTTGGTAAATGTTTTTTCTTTTGAGGATTGTAGGGCCTTGGTCCTCTTCACTTATCTGAATTAGGTCAGAAATCATCCTACCCTTAGGCTTATAATATATTATCCTAATACGTCATATATAAGTGACCAATTTTTACAGAGGCATATTTTTTTAACCCATAAGCCCTAATTAGATAAAAAAAGGAACTATTCCTATATCCACCAATCGACCAAAAAAACCCTATATATAGATATTATTTATTATTTAAAAGGAAACCTAATGGTAAAAGGATCAAAGAAAATGATTTATTTAGATTCCTTTCATTTTCTACTGTAAAGTGAATGAATTATTTCATTTCCTAGACAAATTATTCCTATGGTTTATGCTTAATTGTTAATCTCTAGTGCTATCAAATTGAGATTTAAGGTGTTATATAACATTTTGTGGGTTGATTTAAGGTGATTCTAAAATCTAAAAATTAACTTTCACCATTCAAAATGAGATTTGGTGAAACCCTAAGACTAGGTTTCATTGCTTCAAGGCATTTTCTTTCTCATGCTTAGCCGTCTTGGATGGGCCCTACCCAAGAAGCACAAGGAGCCTAAAAGAAACCTTAATAGACTAAAAGAAGAACCATATTTATTTCATAAATATTAGCAATACATCAGGAGTAGGAGAGATCTGAGTTCTCAATAGTTTTCTTCACAAAATCTCCACACAATACTTCTCCAAAATTCTCTATATCTCTCTCCTATAATAGAGGCCTATATATAGCTAGAGAGTTTAACCGGCCTTCCTAAATGAAGGAGAGAAATGAGTAAATGATGGATCTCTGCCATTTACATCTGTAAACTTGAACTTTTGTTGATCAAAAGTAGTCATAAATGCACAAGGAGCATTCTTGGAGGTAGGTATAGACAACTTCCCTTGATATTTTGTTGGAAGCTCATTCAAGGAGATAGAATCCCCTGTTTCTAGGAGGTTGGCACTCTTGACTCCTGCAGTTTGACCTGGTTGGTGGAATACATTTATTTTGACTAAAACATTAGTGAAATAAGGTATATTATTCACAAAAGTCCACCTCAATCATACATTCATTAAGAAACATAGAAAATACCCATTAATGACTATTAAATATGGTCAAAAGAATAAATTAAGTCATTTTATGGTGAAAAAATATGCTAAATATGAGCCTTTAGAATGGACAATAATGAGGCTCATCATCACCCCCCAAATAAAGTTTTTCATACCCTTTGTGCAATCAAAAATTGTCTTTCTGATCTCACTATTTCTACTATTGTTGTGTACCTTGTTGTTGCTCAGTATTTTTCTACTACTCACCAGGTTGTTGTTTCTCAATGTCTTGTTGTTATTCAACAAACTATTGTCGTTCACCACCTTGTTGTTTCCTAGTGAATTCTTATCTCATATCCCATGCCACTTATATAGTGATATCTTGATGATCATGATATCCTTTATCCCTCACAATGTTGGACCATTATTATTCTTCCTTTTCTGAATTGAGACTAACCTTAGGTGTTATAGGGAGAAGAAGTGGATGGCTCATCCTTAGCCCAATCCATCTAGTCTTCATTTTCCTCAAAGTCTCTTTGTACCAAGGTGTTCTTAGGAGGGAAATTTGCAAGGTATTGGTAGAATGAGGTTCTATGATCTAAAAATAATGAGGCAAAGAGTGCCACCTCATGTGGAAGGCCTTTATTGCTTCCTCTACCAATAACCTCAGCGAGTCATCAAGATGGGATATTACTTCCATTTGTTTTTCCATCCATCCTGGAGTTATATCCTTATCCAAAGAGAGGCTATGATGTTTTTTTATGAAATATTTAGGCCTGGAAACCTTTAATATAATCCATAGGGGTGTTTTTTTTCTTCTCCCTTATACTTTTTGAATTCTTCTTCCCTCATTTCCTCATGCCTTAGACATGATGAAAAGGCAATAAATTGGAAAACCCCACATATGGATTAAGATTCCAGTCGTAGGGGTGTGGAAATATCAGGTTATGTAGGTATAATTCACATAGTTTATCTCTTTCCTCCATATTGCAACCCTCATATGCATCTATGAAATCTTAAGGGGTAACCAGTTTGAATTTTACAAACTTAGCCAAGTGTGTAATCTGATTTTTGTGCCATTGTTCTTTTAGGAAAAATGTGTATGTTTTGGTTGGTGGCCTACATTCCAACATTTCTTCAGATACTTTAAATATTTTTTTGATTGTTTCTTACATAGTATCCACTTGTTCACTCTTCTCATGCAGATCTCTTCTTTCCTTACTCAAATGTTGTTGAAATTTTTGGTTCTCTACTTTCAACTTCTTGTTGTTTTCTACTTTCTGCATAGTCATAATTTGGAACTTTTCTTGCATAAATTGGATTTGTTGCTCCAACTCTTGAGAAACCTCCTCTTTCATATTTCCTTTATTATCTCATGCCACTCTTTTTCACTTGATGGCATCAACCTTGGCCTGATCTAGTTCCAACAAGGTTTCATAAAGAAGTTTTTCCATAGGAGTTTTTGTTTTATAGGTTCCTTCCACTCGTCTTTCTTCTTTCATTATTTTATCCTCTTGAGGATCCTTCCCCTTGGTTTCATTCTTTGGAATCCTGATTCTATTGGAGCTCCTTCTTCTAGGCTATACCCATTCTGCATTGGTTATTTTCAAGGGGTTGACAATGGGGGTTCCTGCAGCAGTCAAGGCATCAACCACTTCCTTATCTTTTTTAATCAACTTATACTTTTTCTTTTTCTTTTGTTATCTTGAATTTTTAGGCCTAGTGGCTCTCTTTGGCTCTTATCCCTTTTTTTTCTCTTCCTCACACATTGCTACATGCACTTCTTCAAATTCTTGGCTATCCATGTTTACGAAATATGCCTATAGAATTATTTTCCTCAAACTCCTAAGAGCATCTGAAACTATCACTTTGATGAGTCCATGATGTGATAAGAATACTTTTTTTCCTCTCTATACTTTTAGGCTCATCTCTTTTAATGATTGAAGAATGAAGTAAGGGATACTTAGGTTTTATTGGGGTTCCTGATTCAAAAGGTGCCTTAGGTGGTGAAACAATAAGAAATGGTAAGAATAAACTACAATCATCCTTCCATCACATGTGATATATTTGATGATATGATAAGATACCTCTATCCATGGGTGATGAAGGATTTCCAAAGAAGGAAAGGGTACTCAAAACCCTTCAGTGATGCCTCCAAATCCAAAGGTGGAAAAGGAAGAAAAGGGGAGAAATGCACTTACTTACATAAAGGATTCCATCCAAAATCCACATGTATGCATAAATAGATAAATCAAATGGCCCAAATAATTCAACAAAAAAACCTTGGATATCAAATCCCCGAGGGTGCCAAGAATAATAAGCTAGAAGATTAGAATATTAAGAAAGGAAATTTTAGCCATACTTTGATTGCCATCAACTCCTCTCTCAATGCTTGGATCGTAGATGCAGGTGCATCACACCACATGGAAGCCACAAAAGAAGTTTATTCCTCATTGTATGCATGCAAAGGTCCTCCTATTCTGATGGGGGGAAAATATCCAGTAGAGGTCACCGACAAAGGAAGAATTGAAATCACAAATGAAAGCTTCGAGAATGTGTTACACATTCCCAAAATTTCTGTCAATCTTCTCTCTATGTCTCAGATGAAAAATTATGAGACTGAAAAGAGATTCATATTCACACCTGATGAAATGGATATATATGACATGCAAATAATTTTTGGGGTTTCTAATGGTGAGGTAAATCATCAATCTAGACTCTACACATTTTCTGAATTTATTGAACCAGATTTTGCATTATTGCTTACCCATGCTAATGAAAGCAGTAGAATATGGAAAGAAAGGTCCAGGAATTTAAATTTTAGATATATGAAACAACTTAGCAAGCAGGAAATTGTTGATGGTATACCCAACATCCACTTCTCCAAAGGAATTTGTGAGGGATGTGTTCTTGGAAAACACCCTCAAGAGAAATTCGACAAAGGAAAGACTCAGAAGGCTTCCCTTCCTTTAGATATGACCCATAGTGACCTCATGAGACCTTTTCCACATACATCAATCAGTAAAGCAAGGTACCTGCTCATTTCTTTTTATGATTTCTCACGCTTCACAAGGATTTTCTTTCTCGGGAAAAAAAAAAGAGGTATTTCAACACCTCAAATATTTCAAAGCCCTTGTTGAGACAGAGTCAGGAAATAACATGAAAGTCCTATGAACATATAATAGGGGAGATTATACCAACCATGAGATACATAATCTTTTTCATGAGGCATGGATTCAGTTGTAGCACACAATTCTCTATACTTCGTAACAAAACAAAGTTGCTAAGCGGAAAAATAAATCTCTAAAAGAGATGGCATCTTGCATGCTACATGAAAATTCACTTCCACAAATATTATGGGCTGAAGCACTTAATTGTGAAACCTACATCCAAAACATATCTCCCCATATATCTTTCAAGGATAATACCCCCTATGAGGCTTGGAATGGCCTCAAACTGGAAGTGACCCACTTCCGTATTTTCAGTTCACGTGCATGGGCTAGGATTCCCTCTAAGAAGAGGAAGGCACTTGGTCCACAAATAACAGAGTGTATATTTGTTGGGTACCTCGACGGTGTGAAGGGACACAAAATCATTGAGCTTTCCTTAGACCGACTCATCATTGAGCTTAGCTTCCAATTCAAGGAAAGTGTCTCGTATGCACCTCAACAACCACATTCAGACACTTTTGTTCCTCCACCTATCAAAGATGATGATAATGCACATGACGACTCTTCTTCAGATGAGAATTTTGATTCATAGGATTCAAATGATCCAGATACAAATTCACTACATTCATATGCAAAGTCAATGCATGTAGATGTAGATGTAGAGCTCAATTAGAGACCCAAGTGAGCCAATGATACTCTTCAGGATGAATAATATCTTGTTGGGGATCCAACTGATACTAGGAGGACTCGATCTGATTTCTAAGAGCCTCCTCTTGCACTCATGGCCACTGAACCGATGCCACCCAAGAATATTTTCTTGGTTAAGTATTCAAATCCAAAATCCTATGGAGAGGCTATTGGAAATCCCTTCTCAGAATCCACCATACAGGAGGAGTACAACTCCCTCCTTAAGAACCAAACCTGGGATCTCGTTCCCCTTCCTTAAGGAAGGAAACTTGACAGGTGCATATGGTTCTACAAGACCAAGAGCGTAACAGATGGAGAGGTTAGAAGATACAAATCTAGGCTAGTTTCCAAAGGCTTTCAGTAGGTGCATGGAATTGACTATGATGAGACCTTTGCTCCAGTAGCGAATATGGATTCCATAAGTTTGGAACTTTCAATTGTGACATACAAGGGATGGGAAGTCCATCAGATGGATGTGAAGAGTTCATTTCTTCATGGTGATCTCTATGAGGAGATCTAGATGGAGCAACATAAGGGATTTGTGAAGGATTCATCTTTGGCATGTCAACTAAAGAAGTCTCTTTATGGCCTCAAGAAGGATCTGAGGGCATGGTATGCCAAGATGGACTCATACCCATTGTCACAAAAATTTGTATGTTGTAGTTCAAACTCATATGGGATACCCTTCAAGGATGAGGTATTATGTTATGTTTCCCCACTGGATTTATGTGAAGTTCTCTTGGGCTAGCCATATATGTGGAAGAACCATGCAATTTATGAGACTTGACAACATAGTGTCACTGTTACTCTGGGGGGTCATCTCTATGGGATAAAATAGGTAGTTTCAACTACTGTCCAACCTAAAATGTGTAGGAAGGTAGTATCTCATACTACAAAATTAAGCTTCTTCACAATTTGTTCAAAAGGTGAACATAAGGACACTACAACCACTGCATCCTTGGTTGAAGCACCTTCTATCCAAAAGAAACAGGTCGACAATATCGCAACAAAGTGTAAACATTCCTTCTGCACATAGGAATATCATGTAGTAAGATAGGTTAAAAATTTCCAACCCTTCCAGCCACAGGTTTGTGACAATCTTCAACAAGCTAAGTAACTTAACTTCTCCAACAAGGAAAGCAACGCATCAAAATGCAAATTCATTAAATGCTTTTCCCTCTCCCTCAAGAATTGAATGCAATGGAGACCACTTCTTCCTAAGGCCGAAGGATTTATCTAGTTATATATTGGTGCCCACCCACCTATTCCAATTGGCTCAAAACAATCTTCTGGAAACTTATTATTTTTAGCATTTTTTCAGTTCCTAAAATTTTGGGGCCATTTTGAGGGCCTAAATGAAATTTTTTGGGGACCAAGAACCATAATTATAGCCAAAGAATTTTATTGAGCACCAAAAATGAATCTCCTCTACGGTACCTTTCCAATGATCTATCGTGCACCCAAAACGGAGATTGTATGCCAAAGTTATGCTCCCCAGAAGTTGATACACCAAACTACCCAAAATGGGGTCCACAAAATTGTTGGATTTTCATCTTCCTGGGTTAGGGTTTTGGATTTTATTTATGATAAAAAGGCCTTTAAATCCTCATTGTAATCATATTTTTGTGAATTTGAGTATCTGTCACATCTCTTCTCAGAGATAAGATACCACCATTCTAGCGAGTCATCAAACAGTTGGGATTGTCAACAACACCACACCTGCAACCATACAACATCAAGTGGCTTCGCCAAGGTTCAGATATTCATGTCAAAAAATAGTGTTGATTATCATATGAAATCCATCCCTTCAAGGAGGAGGTATTATGTGGTGTTTCTCCATTGGATGTCTGTAATGTTCTCTTAGGACAACCATGTATGTGGAAGTGCCATGTTATTTATGAGACTCGACAACATAGTTTCATTTTTACTCTGGGGGTCATCTCCACAGGATAACATAGGTATTTATGACTATTGTACCACTTAAAAAGTGTTGCAAGGTAGTATATCATACTACAAAATTCAATTTCTTCACAATCTGTTCAAAAGGTGAACAGAAGGAAACCACAACCACTGCATCCTTGGTCCAAGAACCTTCTATCCAAAAGAAGAACGTCAACAAGATCGCAAAAAAGAATAAAGATTCGTTCTACACATAAGAATATCATTTATAAATAATAGTTAAAAAGGTCCAACCCTTCCAGCCACAGGTTCGTGAAAACCTTCAACAAGCTAAGAAACACAACTTCTCCAGCAAAGAAGCAACACATCAAGATGTAGATTCATTAACCTCTTTTCCCTCTCCCCCGTGCATTGAACACAATGGAAACCATTGATTCCTAGGGAGGGAGGATTGAGTCGGGTGGATATTCATGGCCACCCACCTATTCTAACTAGCTCAAAAATGTCATCTAGAAACTTACTATTTTTAGCACTTTTCCGGTTCCTAAATTTTCAGGGCCATTTTGAGGTCCTAAATGACGTTTTTTGGGGATTAAGAACCTCATTGATGGCCTAAGACTTTGATTAATCCCCAAAAATGCATCTCCTCGATGATACCTTTCCAACGAGCTATCGTTCACCCAAAATAGAGATCATATGCCAAAGTTATACCCCCGTGAAGTTGATACATGAAACTACCCAAAACGGGGTCCAGAAAACTGTTGGCTTTTCATCTTCCAAGGTAAGGGTTTTGGGTTTTATTTATGTTAAAAATACCTTTAAATCCTCACTGTAATTATGTTCTTTCAAATGTGAGTAGTTGTCACATCTCTTCTCAGACATAAGTTTCCGCCATTCTAGTGAGTCCTTCACTCTATATTTCTACAGTTTTGTACATTTCACTCATTAATAGAAATTGTGTATTACTGTATCTATGCTTTTATGGTTGCATCTATAATATATCTATGTTATATTATTGGATATCTGAGATATATTTTTAAATTTCTTTATTATATCTCCACTCTCATTTCCTGCCGAAAATAATCTGGATCAGTGTCACTAGAGCATGCTTCTCATGATCATGTTTCCAGTGGATGTCCCCGATGAGTTTCGAGTATAGAAAGTTGGGTCAAGAGATTTTATCTCTTGAGGATAATCACTCTCTCACACCCAATAAACCCTCCATGGCAGAAGAAAATAAAAATGACAGAGTAGACAATTCTATTAATCTGTTGTTTGAGCAATCTCTCACACAACAAAGGGACAAAATGATGGAGGATTTTTCCCACATCCTTCAACACCTATCGATAAAAACATGAAATTATTCATCAAGTGGCCACTTTGTAGGCACCTCTCCTTTCAAGGTACAAATTAATTTTTATATTCCCATATTTGAAGGACAGATAGGTGCTGATGCCCTGGAAAAATGGTTGAATCTGCTAGAAGGTTATTTCTCTGTTCATAATTTCTCCAACACGGAAAATCTCACCTTCACACTCCTTAAGGATATCCCCCATGTCAAACATTGTGGGAAACTTACTGGGAAAAAATTTCCACAGAGGAGTCTAGAATATATTGGGTTGAGCCCACTTGGGATTTTTTGGCCGACGCGATCAAGGAACAATATTACCTTGTTGGTAACTATGACGACCAATACATGAGATGGAACACATTGTGGCAAGAGAGGGAACAATCCGTGCTAGAGTTCACTGATACCTTTCATACCTTATGCACCAAGTTGGGTATCAAAGACTCGGAGCGACATTTGGTTCTGAAATATCGTGGGGCTCAACATAGATACATCCAAGCTGAAATGGATTTTCTGGACATCTCATCATTAGGTGTTGCTTATTGATATGTTGTTACAATCGAGAAGAAATTTAAGCATCAGAACAAATGAGAGTTCATGTTTGCAAATACACAACAACCAAAGTATTTTAAATAAGTCCCTAACAACAGCCTTCAGAAAACTAGTCCAAGCCATAGGAAAAGAAGGGTAATGTAAAGACAAAGAAGGACACTGGAAAATGGTGATATTTCCATAAAATCCCCTAGCACAACACCGATGAATGTCTCTCAAAGAATTCATTGATAGAAGATATCAAATTCAAGGAGTTGAACCTTGATTTGGAATATGATTAAAAAACTATTGGTAGAAGACAGATCATCGACGTAGACCCCATTGCTATTGTCATGACCGTAGTAATTCAACCAGAAGAACCTGCAGATCCTAAAGAGGGGAAGCAACTTTTTCATTCACATATGTGGGTGAAGGGGACCCCACTACATTTTATTGTTGATATCGAAAGCCAGAAGAACCTGATCTCAATAGAGGTCGTCAAATAGTTGGGAGTTTCGACAACCCCACACCCGTGGCCATACTACATCGGGTGGCTTCCCCAGGGACAAGATCTTCCTGTCAGCCATCAGTGTCAATTTTCATACAACATCGATCCCTTCAAGGATGAGCTATTATGTGATGTTTCCCCACTGGATATCTATGATTTTCTCTTGGGCCAACCATATATGTGGAAGTGTCATGTTATTTATGAGTCACGACCCCGTAGTGTCATTGTTACTCTAGGGGGTCATCTCTACATGATATTAGAGGTAGTTCTGAATATTGTCCCACCTAAACAGTGCTGCAAGGTAGTATCTCATACTACAAAATTTATCTTCTTCACATTCTGTTCAAAAGGTGAACAAAAGGACACTACAACCACTACATCCTCGGTCCAAGCACCTTCTATCCAACATAAGCAGGTCAACATGATCACAACAAAGTGTAAATATTCCTTGTGCACACATGAATATCATGTAGCTAGGATGGTTAAAATGGTCCAACCCTTATATCCACAAGTTCGTGACAACCTTCAACAAACTAAGCAATGAAACTTCTCCAACAAGGCAAGCAGTTCATCAAGATGCAGATTTAGTAAACGTTTTTCCCTCTCCCCCGGGAACTCAACATAATGGATACCATTTCTTCCTAAGAAGGGATTATTGATCCAAGTGGATATCAGTGGCCACCCACCTATTTCAATTGTCTCAAAATAATTTTCTGGCAACTTACTATTTTTAGCAGTTTTCGGTACCTAAACTTCCGGGGCCATTTTGAGGGCATAAATGAATTTTTTTTTGGATTGAGCACCTCAATGATGGCCTAGGACTTTTATTAATCACAAAAAATTAATATCCTTGACGATACCTATCCAACGAGATATTGTGTGCCCCAAACGAAGGTCATATGCCAAAGTTATGCCACCAGGAAGTTGATACACCAAACTACCCAAAACGAGGTCCACAAAACTGTTGGCTTTTCATCCTCTGGGGTTAGGGTTTTGGATTTTATTTATGTTAAAAGGGACTTTAGAGCCTCATTGTAATCATCTTCTTGCAAATGTGAGTAGCCATCACATCTCTTCTCAAAGATAAGTTGCCACTATTCTAGTGAGTCCTTCACTCTGTATTTCTATAGTTTTGTACATTTTGCTCATTAATAGAAATTGTGTATCATTGTATCTCTGTGTTTATGGTTGCATATTTGATATATTTATGTTATATTATTGGATATATGAGATATATCTTTACATTTCTCTATTATATCTCCACTCTCATTTCATGCTGAAAATAATATGGATTAGTGGTATCATAACAAGCTACTCTTGATCATTTTTTTAGTGTATGTCCTCAATGAGATACAAGTATATAAAGTTGGGTCTCGAGATTGCCTCTCTTGAGGAAAATCATTCTCACATTCCCAATAAACTCTTCATAGTGAAAGAAAAGAAAAACAAGAGAGCGGACGATTCTATTAATCTCTTGCTTGAGAAAGCTCTCACACGATAGAGGGACGAAATGATGGAGAATTTTCCCCACATCCTTCAACACCTATCGATAAAAATAGAAGTTCCTTCATCAAGGGACCAATTTGGAGGCACCTCTCCTTTCAAGGTACAAGTTAATTTTGATATTCCCATATTTGAAGGATAGATAGATGCAAATGCCCAAGAAAAATGGTTAAATCTGCTAGAAGGTTATTTCTCGATTCATAATTTATCTGAAAGGGAACATATCACCTTCGCACTCCTTAAGCCTCTCTGCCATGTCAAACATTGGTGGGAAAATTACTGGGAGTAAAGTTCCATAAAGGATTCTGGAATATATGGGGCCGATCCTACTTGGAATTGTTTTGTGTATGCAGTCAAGGAACAATATTACCCTGTTGGAAACTATGATGACCAATACATGAGATGGACCACACTATGCCTAGAGAGAGGCCAAGTAGTTTCATATTTCACCAATACCTTCCATACCTTACGCACCAAGATGAGTATCAAATAATCCGAGTGACATCTGGTTCTGAAATACCATGGGGATCTACATAGATACATCCAAACTAAAATGGATTTTCTAGACTTCTCATCAATGGGTGTTTCTTATCGATATGATTTTAAAATAGAGTAGAAATTTAAGCACCAGAACAAGCAGGAGTTAGGTATGCAAATCTGCAACAACTAAAGTATGGTAAAGATGACCCTAATAACCAGCCTTCAGAAACCATTCCAAGCCACAGGAAAAGAAGGGTAATGAAAAGACAAAGGACACTGGAAAATGATGCGATTTCCACAAAATCCCTTTGCACAACACCGATGAATGTCACTCAAAATAGTCATTGATGGATGAGATCAAAGACAAGGAGTCAAACTCTGATTTGAAATCTGGTTTAGAAAATACTTGTAGAGGATAGATCATCGACACAGACCAGATAACTATTGTAGCAATCATAGTAATTCAACCAGAAGAACCAAAAGATACTGAAGAGGAGGAGCACCTTTTTCATTCATAGATGTGGTTGAAGGGGACCCCACATTGATAGAAGAATCCAGAAGAGCCTCATCTCAACAAAGGTCATCAAATAATTGGGATTGTCAACAACACCACATGCACAACCATACAACATTGGGTGGCTTCGCCAGGAACAAGATCTTTGTGTCAGCCAACAATTTCGATTGTCGTACGACATCTATCCCTTCAAAGATGAGGTATTATGTGATGTTTCCCCACTAGATGTATGTGATTTTATCTTTGGCCAACCAATATGTGGAAGGGCCATGCTATTTATGAGTCTCGACCCCGTAGTGTCATTGTTACTATGGGGGGTCATCTCAACTGGATAATAGAGCTAGTTCCGACTACTGTCCCACCTAAACAGTGTCGCAAGGTAGTATCTCATACTACAAAATTCATCTTCTTCACAATCTGTTCAAAAGGTGAACAGAAGGACACTACAAGCACTACAACCTCGATCCAAGCACCATCTATCCAATAGAAGCATGTCGACAAGATCACAACAAAGCATAAATATTCCTTCTACACACAATAATCTCATGTAGCAAAACTGGTTAAAAAGGTCCAACCCTTTTAGCCATAGGTTCGTGATAAACTTCAACAAGCTAAGCAACACAACTTCTCCATCAAGGCAAACAACTCATCAAGATACAAATTCAGTAAACGATTTTCCCTCTCTCTCGGGCAATCAACACAATTTATACCATTTCTTCCTAATGAGGGAGGATTGATCCAAGTGGATATCGGTGGCCACCCACCTATTCCAACTGGCTCAAAATAGTCTTCTGGAAACTTATTATTTTTAGCAGTTTTTTAGTTCATAAACTTTTGAGTCTGTTTGGGGGCCTAAATGAAGTTTTTTTTGGATTGATCACATCAATGTTATCCCAAGGCTTTTATTGATCCACCAAAATGAATCTCCTCGACGATACCTTTACAACGAGCTATCGTGCACCCCAAACAGAGATTGGATGTCAAAGTTACACCCCCGGGAAGTTGATACACCAAACTAGCCAAAACAGGGTCCACAAAACTTTTGGCCTTTCATTTTCCGGGGTTAGGGTTTTGGATTTTCTTAATGTTAAAAATGCCTTTATATCCTCATTGTAATCATCTTCTTGCGAATGTGATTAGTCGTCGTGCATCTCTTCTCAGAGATAAGTTGTCACCATTCTAGTGAGTCATTCACTCTTTATTTCTATAGTTTTGTATATTTCACTCATTAATAGAAATTGTGTGTTATTGTATCTCTATTTTTATGGTTTCATCTATGATATATTTATGTTATATTATATTGGATATCTAAGATATCTCTATACATTTATTTATTATATCTCCACTCTCATTTTATGCCATAAATTATCTGGATCAAGAAGATATTCCTCTAGATTGTTCTTGTGGTAGATAGATTTAGTACAAATAGGAGTCAAGGGAATGAGAAATTTTGTCTTGAGAATTACTGTCATAGAGATCTTCTATGTTAGAATTTTCCCCCTCAAAGATGCAAGTGAACATTGTTTCCTATCAATAAAGTTATTACTTTGTTGTTATGATTCCATATAATTTGTTGTTCCATTGGTATTCTCTATTGTATTTATGTTTTCTATTGCTATTCCACTATTATTCTCTGCAGTATTTCTCTTTAATGCAATTATGATAGATCTTGTACCTAACATAGCTCCAAATTTGGATGTCCTCGTTTTAGAATTATGTACATGTTGTGAGCCTTTTTTTGAAAACTTTTTATGATCATTGTTTTCTTCAGCACAACTTCTTTTAATATAAATATGCTACATTTTTATTTTAAGGAAAATAATACATGTTGCCAAGTAATAGCATAATCTATTATCCTCACAATTAATTAAGATCAATTGAGCATATATGTGTCTATAATAAATGCATTATATCAAAGAAACATTGGATTCCTTTTACTATAACAAAAAATGATCTCATACTTTGGTAAAGTTTACAATATTCACCAACCTTTGAAACTTTATTTCGGAATATACATAATGTGTAGTGATTTCAATATTCAATTGTACATATTTTAATATATACATTATTAAATATTGTAATATGTTTTAAATTAAAATATTATGGTTAAAACATTTTAGTGGTGTGTTCAATGTAAGGTGGATTAGGTCCACTATATTATTAAATAAGACTCACTATGGTAGTTGGATATCTTAGTATATAGATATAATAAATATAAGAGGACTTCTTAGAAGGTTCTGCTTCTAGAAGATTACTCCTCTAGAATGTTCTTCGGTGATTAGTAGCACTATATAAAGTAGTTTAAGAAATGTAATGGGATATGAAGTGAAGAAAAAATATTGTATTTAGAGTGATAGCTCAATAGGAGGATGCCCCCTCGAAAAGGAAAGTGAAGATGAGAGGATCCCTTCCATAATAGGATCTATTGTATGGTGTTTCCCTACCATAAGGGTTTGATAATAATAAAAGTGTGGTTCTTCTATATTGTTCTCTAAATATTTGTGGTGTTTCTATATACAATTATTTGGTTCTTACCATTAAGAGGAAATATATGTTCTTAACCATACTTTAACATTATTAAACCACATTTTCCATAACAATTTGAAACCAATGAAATGTAGGATAAGTATTTTCTAATAGGAAAACATAAAACAAAAAGCCCATCAATTTTACATGAAATGTCAACAAAATTCTTTTTCAAAATTTATATTGAGATACATTGATTAAATGATAATAATGACTCCAATTTGTGTCATTAAATTCCATTAGTAAGGATGTTATTTCCTAAGTATAATGTACAAATAACTTCATAAAGTTTTGAATTTTTTCTTATTCCATTAAAGCTTTGTTCTTGTATGTTCACTAATTTCTTATTTGCCTATTGTTGTTTTTCTTGTTTGCATGTTGGTCTTGTTGTAGTTTGCATGCTTGGGGTTCTACAAACATGATTGGAACTGCCCTTCTGTCATTCCCCATTGATAGGCAGGTTTGGGTGTCATGTTTATTTTCACTTGATATTTGCAGTTTGCAGGTGGAAAATTTGACTATTGGGGAAGCCTAAGTTGAAATCCTCTTGCATAACATATTTGTAATACGATTTACTTTTGCGATGTGTAACATCCCGCTCTGGCGCACATGCCAAACTTATTCTTTGAGGACACTTGCTCGCAAGTGATCTGGATTTATATGATAAAACTTTTCTTTCATTATGATGCATTGAGTTATATGACAGGATGTTTTTACTACCTTGGT
>ML781599.1:30711-58139 GCA_009831015.1 Picea engelmannii | reverse complement strand
AAAAAAAAAAAAAAAAAAAAATTTCCCCTGGCACTAGAGTGGTTGTCGTAACGAGGCGGTTCGTTACACGATGCGTCACTGTTTCTGTGATGGAGGTAGGTTCTGTGTCGAACATTTTCCTTTGGACTGTCCTTCCAACTTTGAATTTTACCTGACATGTCTCACAGCCTGAACTATTTGGTTAACAGATGTGTTGCAATACATTTTCCTCCGAATTTTTTGATACAATATTGTGTGCAGTGAATTTGACCAATATTGTTCTTCATCGATATTCCTGGTTGATTGGTTGGTACTTGATTCTTTGTTCATTGGATGCTTCTTATTGTTGTTTGATTCAACTCTATAGGGCTCGGGTCCTACAGCTGCAATTGGGCCTTTTGGTGCTTCTTAACGAGGTTGTTATTTGTTGCTTTCTCTTGTTTGCTTAAGATTTGCGATAATGAGGTGTTGCATCTATAGTTGGATCTGTTCTTACATTGTTTTGCCATTGGATCCCCAGAAAATACTATTAAGATGAAATAATATGCAAAATTTTGCAGTCGATGTAAATTGCATCTCTTACGGCTTCGACCAATGTTTGTCGGTATCCAACTATATTTCATAGATAACGATGTTTTTCACATGGTTAATGTCTTCCTATGGCTTCATAGTTATTAGAGTAAGTGTTTTTGTCTAAACGATAAAGTTCTTCTCTCCCTTTCTTTTTCCTCTTGTAAACTTTCTCGTTTTTACCTTTTGTTCGCGTTTCTAGTTCTATACTTTTCCACGTTTCTGTAGTCGCGGTTCTTGGGATGGACAATTGACAAAGATTCATATCCATCTATGTGTTCACATCATGATTCCAGCCATCCATCGTTCGTTTGCATATTTGTCCAATTTCTTCTAAACTTGCTCGTTTTCCTCTTTTGTTTTTAGGCTCTATTATACGTTTCTGGTTCTATACTTTGTCACATTTATGTGCTCACGGGTACCCGATGTGGTGAACTAACAAATAGTCCTCTCCATATATATCTTCACATCATGAGTCCAATCGACCATCGTTCGTTTTCATACTTAGCCAATTTTATTAACGCAGGTTCGCAGATAGCTGTTATCTAAGTATAGTAACTCGAGTTCGAGGTATACATATTGCAACTAGAACTTCCGTTCTCTACAATTCGACCCCGAACTCCTCGAACTCAAAACCCTACCTCTATATATGATGATTATGTTTGTCTAACCTGCATTTCCATACTTATTCTAGTCTTCAAAGTTTCATGGGTTTATGCGTTCCAAGGTTTAGAAAAGTTTAAAAGCATTTTGCCGCTCCCCTACATCCCTTCCACCTTCCTCCCTTCCCATTGCACATTGATTATGCTTTTGAAAGTGAAAACCAACTAGACAGGTTTGAAAAGATTGGAATTAATAAGCAGATATATCAAGGACATCTCCCATTAAAATGCATAAACATGGGAATATTATGGCATCTGATAATTTTTTTTGCTTGCATTTTGAATTTGCAATTTTTTTTTTGGCTAGTTTAGTTTTTTAAGGGAATCATCATGGTAATAGTGCAATATTGTACTACCATGCTTCCATCCACGGAGGTCTTGACGTCATGTCCCTCTTTAATACTGTGCATATGTTACAGGTTGTCATATTTTAGAATCTGCTCAAATATGGGAATGTTATTACGTGTTGTTAATCACTATTCAGTGCACAAATTTGAAATGATTGGCATTAATAAGAAAAAATATTGGAATTTTGAATTTGCAAAAAAAATATTGGCTATTTTAGTTTTTTGAAGGCATCATAATGGTAACAATGCAATACTGTACTACCACGCTTCATGAACATGTCATCCACAGAGGTCTTGACGTCATGTCCCTCTTTAATACTGTGCATATGTTACAGGTTGTCATATTTGAGATTTTTCTCGTATATGGTAATGTTATTACATGCTATTAGTCATTATTCAACGCACATATTCGAACATATTAGCATTTATAAGCGAAAAGAACAAGGGCATCTTCCATTGAGATGAATTAAACCAAAATCTACAGAATATTATACTGTCATCCTCCAGTGTTGATTTTAAATACTTATTCCCATTTCTCTCTATCATCAAAGATTTGGGCTTTAGGGTGCCTTCGTTATAATGTTCCTAGTCATGGACATGTAAGACTACTTAGAGATGCCATTGAGGCCCAATTGAAAGATGAGAGAATGATTTTATGTGACGTGATATTTGAGCCAAAAAAAAACTCTATTAGCCAATAGAACCTCAGACAGGAAAAAAAAAGTATCTTTTGATTGGTGTTCTCCCTGTATTTGATGCTTTGGTTGGTTGAAAGGCCTACCAGGAGATTTGTTTGTTGATCTTATTTGTTTTCTAGTTGGGAGTTGGAAGAGATTTTTCAGGTCACCTACAAAATGCTCCTTCGTTAAAGTATATAGTTTCTTCCAACAACACAGATTTGGCAAGTGTATCAAATTCTACAGAGCACACAAGAATTTGTCTTCCATCAGAGGATTCACACTTAACATGGCTTGAAAAATGGTCTCTAATATTCGAAAATGACAAAAAATATTACTCCACTCGCGAATGTACTCACAAGGAAATTATAGATTTGGATCATCACGAGTAAGAGAAATTGTATGGGTGGTTAAAACAACATACTAAAATTACATAGGTTTCTATTTCAAAATTTGTAGACCTACTTCTGGGTGTGGTAACAGATTTGATAGAAATCCATATTCTTTGTCAAAGTTTGTTCACTATCCTCTGGATGTAGTTACAGACTCCACATGCAATCAAGTGTCTATCGATACTACACATTTTTTATTTTACTACTCCTACGCATATGATTTCATCTAGGTCGATGGGCTTGCACCTATATACACAAATATTCCCCTCCTACTTGAAGGTGGGTATATAATCAGGGAACGACGGTCTCAAAAATTTATAATCCCTGCATCGACATGTAACTAGAAAAATTAAATGGCAAGGAATTCTGGATTATGGACTTTGCAACACTTTCTAAGGATTACTTTATACTACCACCTTCTGCAAGATGTTTCGCATGTTCAGGTAATTATTTGGTTTCTAAAAATCACCTTTTACTCCCACCTTCATGTAATCAGTTTATTTCATTCCTTAGAATAGACCTTAATGTAGTGGTGTGTTTCCAGAGTTGTTTCAACCTAATGTCAATCTTCCTACTATTTCCCTTACTTTATATAAGGAAAATGCATTTATTCTGTTGCAGTTGATGTGCTATTTGAAAAAATAAAAAATTTCAAACCACACAATTTATTATTTCTTAAAGTATAGATCAATCTATTTTTTTAACAGATGGTTGTTTTCGAAAAGTTTTAGGTGTTGTTTGGGATTCATGTCCTTCAAGGATATTAATTAATCACAAAATTAATATTGTTTGTACCAATGCAATTGAGCCGTCATCCACTATGTCAATTGCATTAACACTACAATGTCAGATAATAGATTTTTGACATGTACCTAATGTCAAGGTCATTATCACAAAGGACACCCAATGTCCAAAGATTTATGGACTCAAAGAAACATTGTAGATTTTGTGAGAAAGCAACACTAAAGACGATGTTCATTGCAGTTCTGAAAATCCTGCAGTTTAAGTTCTTTGGCAATGACATCCCTACGTGTTCACCACATTGTCTCACTGTTCCCATTTCCACCACCAATGCCAATGTCCGAAGATGAATCTATCTGGAGCCTGGGGTCACCACCTATGTGGATGCATGGAGGTGAAACTACCTGGAACCTGGGATCACGACTTATTACACTTGACATTAGTATTAGTAGTGATCGAAAGTTGATTTTATGTTGAGTCTGTTACTGCATCCAGAGGTCGCTCAACACTATTTTACATAGAAACTGGCTTTCTGTCAATTTCTGTTACAACTTTGGCATAAAACATTCTATAATTTTAGACTCTTGATTCAAACACACATACAATTTCTCATGCTCATTGTTATCCAATTTTATAGTTTCCTCCTGAGTGTATTTGAGCATGGAGTAATATTTGGCATCACTTCCGAATATTCCAGACCTTTTTGTGGGAAGCCATGCATTCCACCCCTACGATGAAAGATATATTCCGATGCGATCTACAACATTTGATACACTTGCCAGACCTATGCTACTGGAAGGAGTTATGTACTTCAACAAAGGAACATTTTTCAACTAGCTTGGACATCCCTTCCAATTTACCATAATTAAACAAATAAGTTCAAAATACAAATCTTCATGAAGGATTTTCAACCAAACAGATGATCGAATACAGGGAGAATAGCAGTCACAATATACTTGATTTTTTTTTTGTCTCAGCTTCTATTTCCTAACAGGATTGTTTCCCCCAAAGATGATGTCACATAAAACGACTCCCTCGACTTTGAATTGGGCCTGAATCACATTTCTAGGTTTTATTCGATGTCAATGGCCAGGAACATTTCAAGGAAGGAACCTTAAACCCCAAGTTTTCGATGACAGAGGGAAATTAACACTTAACAAGGAATGGAATGTTGAATAACCAACCAATGTAGGAAGGCCATATCTAGAAGAGACAAGTTATTCAAAAATATGGGATAGATATAGTTGGTAGCACCAATGAAGTCCCAGACCTGAAGTTGATATTCAACTCGTTGTTTTTTATGAATCAATCATTTTATCATGAAGAAGAATGTCCACAAGCTTCAGTATTGTACATTTTTTTTTGGTCGGTGGCAGGAAAATCACAATCATTGTGCCAAATAATCTCAGTTGTATTTTGTAACCCATCTTATTTGAATATAGAATGTTTGCACTTTTTTTTAATGGCGTTTTCCAATATATGGTATTGCTTTTCATCTTATTTAGTACCTTTTTTGTGTGTGTCATTAAACATGGATGACGATATTTTCTTTTTGTTGCCCAGTACTTCGATTTAAATAAAGGATACTCTGTTCATTCCTTACATTTTACATGGAAGAATAATTTTTCATAAGCCATACTTATGTGGCGCCTGCCCTATACTTAAAGAAATAAATTGGAGGACCTGCCCTTCTTTCATTCTTCAGGTCCCGTGAATAGAATGAATTAATGACTATTACAGCAAGGAAACTCAAGTGTTCATGTTCAATATATCACATATATTGCAGCTTCTTCTATTTGATAATATATGTGCATATACAAAAGAATGTTGCGTCATATATATATATATATATATATATAGATAGATAGATATAGATATATTATTTTTCTTTCTATTGCTTATTGTTTTCAACGAATTTGCAAACCGAACAACATCCTGCAAATTGGAAGATGATTTACATTTGAACCAAAAATAATCTATTAATATATACTAATATGAATACTATTGGAATAAATATAAAAAAATTCTATTAGCCAAAACTGAGCCAATTATCTAGCCACTGGGTCCTGAGTTTGCGGTATCCAACACCTATGTCCCCTATTTTTTCATATACATCTCCCAGCCAAAGAACTTTCGTGATATGCAATTTATTCTTTTACTAGTGAGAACTCACCAGGGGTTCGAAAATATTGGCATTAATAAAGGAACAATAGTTTTTCTTTTGTTAGAAACTTAGCCCTTTTCCCCTTTTGTTCTTCCCATCTATTATCGCAGGTTCCAGGGTTGGCAGTTTGGCATATCTTCATATCCATCTATATCCTCACATGACGAATCCAACTGACCGATCTTCCCCTTAGCCAATTTTATGGCCGCAATTTTCGGGTTGGCGCTTTCAAACTATGCTTCTTCTTGTTCCGTTATATACATATTGCACTCAAAACTTCTGTGATTTCAACAAAATTTGCGAACCAAAAAACATCCTACAAATTGGGATCATTTTAGCACTTTTCCTTGATCGATGAGCTTGGTAAAATTAATCTCCAAGAATAATTTGAAATAAATGAATATATATTGTGCGAAGTCCAATGGAGCTATCATATCAACAAGAGGCCCTTAAAATTCAAATTCGTCGTTGTTATACTTGCGGTGATAGAATTTTAATTTTTTTTTGTTATGTTTACTTCATTTTTTTAAAAATAAGAGATTTAACATCGTTCAATAATTTTATGTAATTAAATTGCACAATATCAATATTTAATATTAATAATTTAGTATTTGGAAATGTTGTGTTTAGATAATTTTAGATAGTTGATAGGGATCACCATCCATAAACAATCACAATCTTGAGCCTGCCAGCCCTGGAGTCCATCTGTCAATTTTTATATCACAGAACTCTGAGTGTTGTTTGGAGGACACAGAACAATAGAAATGCAATGTTGAGCCAGCCAGCCTGCAATTCCTCCTGTCAATTTGTATATCGTAGAACTGTGGGTGTTATTTGCAGTACACGGAATAATAAAGCCCCAATTTTGAGCCTGCCAGCCCGAGAACCCACGATCCAAAAAGTGGCTAAGTATGGAATGATGGTTTCGTACATGATTATGAAATTAGGTTCTTCTTTCATGATATACATCTTGTACTCAAAACTTTTATGATCTACAATTCCACCACGGAATCCTCGAACTCACAATCTTGACTCTACGAGGGTTCACAAATGTCTCAAAGTATCTGTCGCTACCTTCCATCCCCACTAACTTCATATCTTTCCTAATATACATTAATTATGCTCTTACTAGTGACAAATGAACACACTGGTACAAAATAATTGGCACCCAGACCTCCTCCATATACAAATTGACTACCGAAATCCAACATCGTCCCCTCTTCCATGTTACACATTATGCATTCAAATGTTCTGAGCTATACAATTTGACCGTCGGGACCTCACGTCTTCTGGGGAGACCTTATCGCCCTATTTTGGATCCTCGCGCTGGCGAGTTCATGAAATCTCCAACTCCTAGTCACTGTTTCTTGTTCTGCCCATCCTCGTACTTCTTTCCAAATATGCAACACCAAAGGTTTAATAATAAAACTCCATCATGCAAAAACCGTAAAGATCTCCATTAATAAGAAAAAGTCTCTCAGACCAACCATCCCTGCAGAACTTATCCATAAACATGCAAAGAATATCTTTCCAGGTAATGGAAAAGCTATTACAAATTTCAATATATTAGCGAAAACATGTCTGGGCCAGTGTTTCACTATTCCATACTTGGACACGTTTTTCGATTGCAGGTTCTAGGATTGACGGCCTCAAAATTTTCTTTTGAATATTCCACAACTTGCAAACAGTGCCCGGAGTTTCACAATATACAATTTGTCCACAAGAATGCCCCGTCACGAGCCCAGTCGTCCACCATTTTTTTCCTTTCTCTTGCTTGTGGATTTCAATGAAATTTGCGAACCGAAAAGGATGCTGTAAATTGGAAGATGATTTACATTTGGACCAGGAATAATCTATTAATATATATTAATATGAATACTATTGGAATAAATATAAACAAAATCTTTTAATTTTTCCTCGTTTATCCTCATGTATTATCCCTTTGTGGTTCTATATTTAGTCACATCAATATGATCACATCCTCTTGGACTCACAAATTGGTAGCTCTTTATCTATATCTTCACACCGTGAGCCCGACCGACCACAGTCCCTTTCAATACTTAGCCAATTCTTTGTTCATTGGGTCCCGGGTTTGCAGTATCCAACACTTATGTCCCCTGTTTCATCATATACATCTTTCACCCAAAGAACTTATGTGATTTTCAATTTATAATTTTACTAGTGAGAACTCAATAGGGGTTCAAAAAGATTAGCATTAATAAACGAATTACGGGCTGAGGATTGTGTTTCCAGTGTTCCATGACTAGCAAATAGTACTCAAAGTTCTGTGATATATAGTTTGTCCGCAGGAATGCATCATCATTCCCTCTTCCATGTTACATGTTCTACAGTCAACACTCCTGAGAGATACAATTTGACCCTCAGGCCCTCACCTCTGTTGGTTGTATCTTGTAGCCCTATTTTGAAGCGTCACCAATCACTTTCGATAATTAGCCATTCCTTACTTATTGTTCCTTTCCCCCGCCACCTTCCTACTTCTCTTTGGAAATGCAATTGGCAAGCTTTAATGCTAGCAGTTCATTGTGCATGAACCTTAAACATGTCATTAATGACCGAAAGGGTATGCCATATACAAATTGACCGTCGGAGTCCCATATCATCCCCTCTTATGTGCTACACATTTTTCATTCAAGTTCTGAGACATACAATTTGACCCTCGGGAAGTCACATATCCTGGGGAGCCATTGTCACCCTAATTCTGAAGCCCGTCCGATGGCTTTCCATACTCGCCCATTTCATGGAATATCTTTCACGGTTCCTCGGGTTGGCGGGTTCATAGAATCTCCAATTCTTAGGCACTCTTTATTGTTCCCAACCAAGTTTTAATGCTAATAGTTCATGCAACGACCATACAGACCTCCATCAAAAAGAAAAAGCATCGAAGAGACAGTGAAATTTAATTAAATCTCGACTCCTCAAATTTAAATTAATTTATCTTCTCTTATTTTCTCTTTTCTACCCAGAGACATGCAAAAACAATATTTCCACACAATGCAATATATATTACAAGTTTCAATATATCAGAAAAAATGAATCTTCCCAGTCGTTCCTCTATTACATACTTGAGCCACTCTTTCGATTGTGGGTTCCCGGATAAGAGGGCTCACGTTTGCACCTCCATTGTTATGTGTCCTGCAAACATTACCCAGACTTCTGCAATATACAAACTTCCCTCTGGATTGTCCTGTCATATCCTCTTCGGTGTTATGTGTATTGCACTCAAAAACTTCTGAGACATAAAAATTGACCCTCGTGCACCTCCAATAGTTGTACCTTGAAACCCTATTTTGAAGCCCACTCTACCGCTTTCGATAATTAGACACTCCCTAACTGCTCTGTCCTATCCCCGTGAACTTCGTACTTCTTTCTTAATATGGAATTAGTAACCTTTCATGATAACAACTCACCATGCAGGAACAATCAACATTGTAATTAATGAGAGAAACGCTTGAGGAGATCTCCCATTAATACATATAAACCAAGATCTGTGGAGAGTTATATTGTCCCTTTCGACTGTTCATCTAAAACATGGGTCATCACGTTGGCCCATTCAAGAAATATCCAATTCTTAATCACTCATTGTTGTATCCGCCATGTTCGCACTTATATGTGTGCAATTACTAGTCTTTAATGTTAGCAACGCATCATGCAACATTCGTCGAAATTGTTATTAATGAGCGAAAGTCTTGATGAGATCTCTGATTCACATGCATTGGACCAAGATTTGTGCAACATTATATTATCCCTTCCAACTATTCATTTCAATCATTATCTAGAGAAAAAAAAGGTTCTTGTAAACTTATGGCAGCAGGTTGACAATGGTTTTGTGGAGATACAGTGAATATCTTCGGATGTCAGGACTAGAACTTCTAGTGGTCCAAGGCATACTCTTACTATTCATACCGTTCTGCCCAGAACAAAGTGATTTGGACCTATGTAATCGCTCGTGCAGGCTGCGTCCCTGAGGTTTTTGACTGTAAGGAGGTGGTCTCTTGGTGCACCGAAAAATATTCTTCAAGCCAAATAATTATTCCAGTACACGACCATTCTCCTATTTTTTTTGTCCCCCTTGGGTCTTCCGCAAGATGTTGAAATTGTTGGAGCCAATATTGACTTTCATAGGAAAAGACTGCAAGCAGTTCCTAGAAAAACATGATAACGGGTTGGACATATTATCCAAGTTCCTTGAAGACACGATAACACTTCTTGAGGATACCACAAAGTTCCAGGCAAGTTCCTTTAGAAATACATTTCGGGAAATTTCTTGGCTATTTACAAGAATAACGGGACAGGAATCCATGTCAAGAATTTCCCATATAGTTATTTATATTTTGTACTTCATAGTCAAGGAACAATTCATTTTCAATTGGGGGAAGCTAATTTCCATTGAAATTTGTTCCTGACTATCACGATTCAAAGAATTGAATAAATTTTATATGTCATCCTACTTGATTTTCGAAATAGTGCATTGTTTTCCATTTCCAAAGCTGTCTCTTTCCAAGAAAATAAATTGTGGATTCTAACCAGTAACATTCTGGTACCATGCCCTGTGGAGGCACAAGGCCTCCCATTGTTTTTATGAAGTTTGTAATGACTTTGTCTCATATTTCAAATATTTATTGTTAGGGAAGGATGCTCCCCGGATGTCTGGCCAAGAAACAAAGTTTTTTAACAGGAAGGGGACACTTGAACAAAAGGAAAATCACAGTGTACTAATGGTCTTTTGCTCCAAGGAAAATTCATATTTCCTTCCATGCCACATCATAGACAAGATGTTTGTTACAAAAATACCAAGGCAATACAACCCCTGGTTGCATATCTTCCATGACAAGAAAAAAAAAACAGTTCATTCTTCTGCCCTAGAAATTCGACAACTTCATGTGCAGAAACGTCAACAAGATTGACGAATTTGTAGGAGATTTGAAGAAATTGAACCTAACATATGCTGAAAGGCTAAAAGGGGTCGACCCTAATGGGATTTTTCTAGAGAATTTACAAGAATTTGGCTTTAGCAGCTCTTTTATCCATAGACGCCTGATCGAAGACAGACACAGTGACGACAATAATCCTGCTTCTGGCGATTGTGACATAGAGGCATTGCAAAAAGCGACTGAATTGTACAGACAACAGGGAAAGGTATTCAGTGAGAAGAGTTTACATTCCCCCTCTAGCACTCCCAAGAGAACGACATCATGGAGCATCACTTCAAATTCCCACCCTAATAAGAAAGAAACCCATAAATCTTCAAACAGAGGAGGAGATAAGAACCCTCCTCGAACAAAAATTGATAGTTCTCACAAAGTTTCGCTGATGAAGAAGAGAAAAAACATTGTAGGATAGGTGGACGAACTCGAAACTAAAAGTGAATAGATGCAACTTGAAATTGAAACTGAGCACATGCACAAAGTTGGCCCGTCCGCAAACGCAATTCACCATACTTTCGCAATGGAAATAGTTGAGCCCGACATTTTTTATGAAGATGAATCCTTTGTATTCCAAAGCGTTGTTTTTGACAACCAATCTAAAAATATGGTCATTAAAAAGAGAGATGTAACAAAAAAGAAAGGAAGATATCATACAAAGATTAACTTTAGGAAAATGCGGTCATCCCAAATCTCCCTATTTCACCACGTAATCAATGATGCTCTTGATGATTCCATTGTAGGAATTGAAATGGAGAATGCCAGACTGAAAGACCACATCAAGGAATTTGAGGAGGATTTCATTGCTACCCAGAGTTTGCTATTCCTCTAGCAAAAACTGTGCTTGCTACCCCTACAACCAAGTTAAAAGTATCCTCCAGCCTCCTCGCATCGTGTAGAGCCCTTGTAGATAATAAAATCAAGAAAAGAATGCAACTAGTTACTGAAGCCTGGGAAACATCACAAAATATAGCTTCTTTTAGAAAGATGGAAAATGATTTGCATGAACATTTGCACACGAATTTAAAAAAATGATCAACATTTCTATGAACAGATGTTGACCCCTTTATCCAACCATGCCATCAACAGATCGGATATGAAAAGAAGACAAGAGGATATCCCCTCCCCAAAACGGATCAAAAAAATAAAAGCATACTGGAAAAAGAAAGTTAAGAACCTACAACTTATTGTCGAATCATGTGAACAAGCCATATCAGAAAAAGAAGAAGTATTCAGAAGCCCGAACCAAATAGACTTAGCCGGAAGTACCAACAAGGTTCAAGACCCAAACTTAGTCCTCAAATCCTTGGCAATGACCAAAGAAGCCTCCGATGAACAACTTGATATTTTAAAGGGGTTGTCTTTAGAAAAATTTTACGGTGTCCTTGAATATCATGTAGATGAGCTCGAGAACTAGCTACTGGACTATGCAACACACAATGAAGAAATTGAATAGGATTTGCATATTATTTCTATGGATCTAAGGAAATTAGAAAACAATCTTTTCAACATAGAAATCTAGGATGAAATCAACGTGGCCCCCATGAGAAGCTACATTGAAGAATGGTTCCAACGGAGAATGGAAAACCTCATCGAGGAAGGGAAACAATGGGTTGGCACGATTCCAACGACCGTGGATGATAGCAACAAAAGCGCATCAGCTTCGTAGTAAGTCTATACTCATGACATCTTGTTTTCTTTATCAATCCAGTTATTCTACCTCTTTAAATAGAAATCTCTAACCAAAGGCTCATAACTTCCAATTTCTTCTTTTCAGGTCTTCCTCTCTACCGTTGTGCAATTTTTATTTCTACAGTCCTAATTCTTGTACTTATTTCTTTTCATAGTCTGTGGAAGCCCCAATCCCAGTCTATATGACAAACACATTTAAATTTCTAGAAATATTGAACAGATTCCTGAAATATGTAACAAACATTAATATTTTTTGATAAATTTCAAAGAACACTATGTTGGATGTTAGGAAATTGTGTTTGTGTCTGTTTCCTGGTCCTTTTTTCATATTTGATAAATTTAAAAGAAAACTAATTTGGAAATGCTAAAAAAACATTTTGTTCAACTATATTGGGTCTATTATATTTGAATCCAGTGGCCAAAGTCATCCTCTGCATGTATACCACATGTACTTCAATATGCATTGATTCTCATTACAACCTGGCAGAGACTACGCTGCCATGTAACACTTGTTTAAATGGGGCTTCTAATGTCTCACGATTCTCTTATAACCCTAAACACATGGATGTTGGTTATTGGAGCAAAGAAAATATGTATTCCCATGCATTGTTAATCTTTCAAAAGTTGGCAAATTTTCTATTCACATTTTGAACATGAATGCAATGATAAGATGTTGATTAAGACATCCATGATGATATTGTTAATTTATGTTAAAAATATCAAGTTTTAAATAATGATTTCTATCTTTTACTTTTTTACAAATAAGAATGAATGGGTATTAGATTCATTTTCTAGTATAGGTAAAGTTTATTTTATTACATTTTTTTTTTCAATATAAAAAGTATTTTATACTTTATAATTATAATTTTTTTTAATAATAATAATAATATTTTTAAGGTCACAGTGAAATCATATAATAATATATTTAAATGCTAAAATCTATAAAAATATACATAAATTTATGAAAATTGTTATAATCTTTAAGAAAGAAATACTTATTCTTAATCATTAAACATGTTTGAATCCAAAAAAAAGAAATTATACATCACTAAAAAAATCAAAACACAGTTTATTTATCCTATAAAAAAATACACTAGATATGTTATCCAATATACAATAAAAATTGTCTAAATAATAATAATAATCTACCTTTCTAAAAAGTCACGTCATCCTAATGAGTTGATTTTTTTAATTGGAGAGAAAAGAAAATTTTGCACATCTAAAAGTAGGATGATATAGATCCTCTTATTTAGGAGGCACTTCGAGTTTTTAAAATCGCTCATATTAGTGAGTTATGAATGTCCTTTGTAAAAAAGTCAGATCATCTTAATGAGTTGAGTTTTTTTATGGGAGAAAAAAAAAAAAAAATCATCTAAAAGTAGGATGATATAGATCATATTATTTAGGAGGCACTTGGAGTTTTTAAAATCGCTCATATTAGTGAGTGAGGAATGTTCGATTGAAAGATAGTTTCAGAGTATATATATATATATATATATATATATATATATTCCTAATTATATTAGGATTAATTTTATTAATATATATTTTGATAAAAATTATAAATTTTTAAATATTTTTATATTATTTTATTATTTTGTTTAAATATGTAGTGTGATTATTATATCATTATTGTATCATGATAATTTAAAAGATATCAAGAAAATATTGTGTATGATATTTTGCTACAAAAGAAAAATGAATTAATTTTTTTATATTTATTATGTGTTTTTATGTTTATTTTTATAAATATATAATAATTTAATGTATATAAGGTAGGGAATTGTGTGTAAAGAATAATAAATTTGAAAAATATATATAATCATTAATAATTCAACTATTAAAATAAATATTAAAAAAATAGAATTAATTTGAAAAGATAAGTTGGTTTAAAACAACATGACAAAAAATATAACAATTTTTTCATTGTGAATATTTAATAAATTTTAATGAAAAACTCTCAAATTTTAAAATTCTTTATTATATTTACAACACTGTTGCAAATTTTCAATTGTGTTATTTTTTATATTATAATTGAATATCTCTTCTAAATCATTTAGAAAATGTGAAACATTTTTATTGTAAAAAATAATATTTTTTTTAATTGTGGATACATTTCCTCTTACAAACGAGAGAAGGTCATGGAAATAGGTCATCCTAACAAGTTCATCTTGATAAAACTTTGTTTCACCATTTCCTTAGCTTATTTTGTATAGCATTAGGTTAACATTCTCTTTATATATTAAAGGTTAAGATAATAATTACAAATCAGAATATCGAATTATGCCCTACCCATTCTAAAATTGAAATCTCAAATAACAAAATTATCTCCTTTAAGTTTCATGGAAGGGATATGATTCTCTAAGTTTAAAGGAAGGTATCCAATTGCAAGATCAAGCTTCTTGTAATTAAAAGTGACAGTAAACTAGATATATAGGTTATAAGGGTAACTCTTATACACTTTGATTTTTGAGTTAGGATCTTTATTTATTAATGTAACAACACATACTACCTCTTCGCATGGACATCAAATTTTTGTTATAGATTTAAAACATGGTATAGCTATCAAAATCAAGGATTTGAGACTTTTCATGTTTCTATGTTTTTAAGAGTAATATAAGATTAATTAAGGTTAGTATATAGCTTAGTTTATAATGGAATTCCTCCACATGAATCCTCAACAAAGTTAAGGTTGGTATCTAGCTGAGCTTAGAATGGACTTCCTCCACATGAATCCTCAACAATTTCATTTTAATATTGTAAGTTTTATTAATCCCATTTTGTTAATCAGGAAGTTATGAAAAAAATTACATTAATTTTTTCCATTTTGAATCTTTAGTGAATCTTAATGGAAAAATCCCAAATTCTCAAATTCTTCATTATATTTTTACAACAATGTTGCAAAATTTCGATTGTATCCTTTTTTATATTACAATTGAACACCTCCTCTAAATCCTTCAGAAAATGTGAAGCTTTTCTATTGTAAAAAAAAAACTTAATATGTTTTATCATGGACAAGCTTCCTCAATAACAATATCTATAATTAAATTTATCATGATGGGGTGATGATCATTATCCTATTTTGTCTTAATAATATCAAGTTTATTCAATAAAAGAATAGAGGATATGACATAATCAATGACTCTTCTACGCTTCCTACAAATCAGAGTCTTAAGATAATAGTTTGACAAGTGATCAAACATTTTATAAATGACAAGGTCATCGAAAGAGGTCATCCTAATAAGTTCACTTTGATATAATTTTGTTTCAAAATTTCCTTAGCTTCTTTTGTATTTAATTGTCAGGTTAGCATCCTCTTGTTTACATAAAATTTCCAAATAAGAATTATGAATTAGAATATTTGATTGAAGCCTACCTATTCTAGCATTAAAATATGCAAGAACAAATGTATCCCATTTATCTTTCATGGCAAGCCTGCCATTATGTAAGTTAAAAGTAGGGTAGTCAATTGAAATATCAATGTAATATACCTAAAGTATATTACTTTTCTTATGTTTGTTATTATATGTAAATAAGCATTATAATGTAAATGATAAGTCTATGATAAGTCAAGACTTATCATTCCCTACGTACAAGTATTATATCTCATATGTTGTCAAGTAAATATGTACAATGGATAATGAATAAAATACTATGTATTATGAATATATGTAATTATGTTATGTATTCATGATGTTCTCATGAAGTGGACCACCAAATCCACTTCATTTGGTATCACAGTTGTCTTTTTGTTGGCCCAATTTTTTTAGTTGTTTTGTTGATCTATGATCAAGTGGATTTTATTGATGGCAGAGAGAGAGAGAAAGAAATCTGCAGATAAATTCCAAGTTGGTGGCTCATTATTTATTCATAATAAAGGAAAGAAAAGAGGAGAAGAAGAAAAAAAAGAAAATGTTTTCTTAAAGCGTATGTGAAGAAGTATCAAGGTAATAAAATATAATTTAAAAGAAAAGGTTAAAATTCCACACCAAGAAGTTTCAAGGAAAGATTCCATAGTTTGCATTAGTTAAGTTGATTTCTATTTACAAGGTAAAGAAAGGTAATTTAAAAGAAAAAGTTCCAAAGAATAAGGAAGAGTAAATTTTTATTTTACCATTGATGGTTTACACGCCCGTGGTTTTGGTAAACCATTGGCCCATGGTATTCCCTACCATTTATAAAATAAAATGTCAAAGAGACAAAAAAAAATTGCAGTGGTCAATTTTTCTTACAGAGGTAAGTTCATCAATTTGAAATGAAAAATAAGGTTCAATTCACTTTAGGGTATGTTTTGGAGTCAAACAATATTTTGTTGTATGTGTGTTAGGGAGGATCTATAATGAGACTACAAGTAATCCAAAAAGGATCTAGATAAGACTAAGGCTAACTCATAATTTTGAGAAGCACCTCAGGAAGCTTAGAATGGTCTCAACAGATAGAGAAAGGGAAAAAATTCAAAGTCCTCAAAATTCAATGAAATTGGCATCATCGCGAAGAGTGCTTTGCAAGATTTCCAACGGTGTAAACCACTTTTCAAACAGAGTTACAGATCAAGAGATATTCATGATCAAAGTTTTGGTCAACCTAGCCCATTCAACAAGAATGACTCAGCATCTGTATTGTTGACGTCAGCATCAGTACAGATGATATCAGCGTCAATGATGATATGAATAAAAGAAAATCATATATCATCATGGTGATTCAAGTAAAATATGAAAATACTAAACCAAACAATAAGAAGGGAAAAAATCCTAGGCGTCCAAAGATATATGTGCCCCAAAGTCAACAATAAAGAACAATGTATCCAAAATCCTATCATCCGAGAGTTCCATAAAAAATCCACTTTGGATGGATTGATTCTTTTTCAATGCACCAGTATTGTTCAAGGATTCAATTGTCATATCACCTTGTGTCCTCAACTTTACCTAATCGATAGTAGTTAAAAAAGAATGGTATTCTATCAAAAGAGTTTATCATTCCCTATGCTTTGAGTACAAAACATTTTTGAGGGGGGGGAGACATTTAATATACCTCAAATATATTACATATCTTATCATGTAATAATATATTATAGGTTTTTTATTATGTAAATATTCATTATAATGAAAATGATAAGTCTATAATAATCTATGATCTCTGCTAAGGACATGACTTATCATTCCCTACATGCATTTATATACACGCATTGTATCTCATATGATGTCAAGTAAACAGGTAAAATGGATAGTAAATAAAATGTTATTTGTTATCGATATATGTAATTATATTATGTATTCATGATGTCCTCTTAAAATGGGGGAAACAACAATTAGTAATAAAAACCATATCCTTGTAAGTATAAGTGATATTAAACTAGATATATAGGTTATACAGATCACTCTTATACACTTTGGTTTTTGAGCTAGGATATGTATTGATGTAACAAGAAATACCACCTCTTACCTTGCACATCGAATTTTTGTTCTAGAGTTAGAACATGTTATATCTAACAAAATCAACTATTCAATACTTTTCGTATCCCCATGTTTCTACAAGAAATATAAGAACAATTAAGGTTGTTATCTAGCTTATCTTAGAATGTACTTCCTCCACATGAATCCTCAACAATTCAATTCCAAGATCTTAATTTTTCTTAATCTCATTTTATTATTTTAGAAGCAAGGTTTTATGTTTTAACAATATAAATATTTGAAAAAAATCACAAATTTGAAAAATACATATGATCATTAATAATTTGATTATTAAAATAACTATTTTATTTTATTTTTTTGAAAAAACAAGTTGGTTTAAAACAATTGATGAGAAAACATACATCAAATTTATCCATTTTGAATCTTTAATGAATCTTAATAACAAATTCTCAAATTCTTTGTTGCATTTACAACAATGTTGCAAATTTTCAATTATATTATTTTTTGTATTATAATCAAACACCTCCTCTAAATCCTTAAGAAAATGTCAATCTTTTCTATTGTAGGAAAGAATTCAAATTATTTTGTTGTTGATAGTTTTCTTAAAAAAATTATCTATACTTAAATTTATCATAATGGGGTTATGATCATTATCCCATTTTATCTTAACAATATCAATTTTATTAAATAGAAGAATAGGGGATATGACATAACCAATGACTCGTCTACCCTTCCTATGAATGCAAGTCCTAAGATAAGGGTTTTGTAAGTTATCAAACCTATTACAAAGAACCAGTTCATGGAAATAGGTCATCCAATAAGTTTAGTTTGATTTAATTTTTTTTCAACATTTACTTATCTTGCTTTGTATTCAAGGATTACGTTAGCATCCTATTGTATACATGAAAGGTTAAGATAAGAATTATGAATTAGAATATTGAATTAATTCATACTAATTTTAGCATTTAAATCTACAAGAACAAAAGTATCCCCTTAATCTATTGTACACATGAAAGGTTAAGATAAGAATTATGAATTAGAATATTGAATTAATCCATACTAATTTTAGCATTCAAATATACAAGAACAAAAGTATCCCCTTAATCTTTGATGGAAGGGATATCATTCTCTAATTTAAAACTAGGGTGGTCAAATGCAAGATGAGGCTTCTTGTGGAAGGTGTAGTTGAAAGTGGAAAAGTAACAAATAGAAGGAAAAACCATATCCTTGTAATTAGAAGTGATATTAAACTAGATATATATGTTATAAGGATCACTTACATATACACTTTGATTTTTGAGTTAGGATCCTTATCAATGTAACAACAAATACCACCTCTTCCCTTATACATAATTTTTTGTTTTAAATTTAGAACATGGTATATGTATCAAAATCAAGGTTTCAATACTTTTCATGATCACATGTTTCTACAAGTAATATAAGATCAATTAATGTCGGTGTCTAGCTTAGTTTAAAATATACTTCCTCCACATGAATCCTCAACAGTCCATTTTATGTACTTCCTCCACATGAATCCTCAACAGTCCATTTCATGTACTTCCTCCATATGAATCCTCAATGGAATCCTCAATAATCCATTTCAAGACAGTAAGTTTTATGTTTTAACAATATAAATATTTGAAAAAAATTACAAAATTGAAAATGCATATAATCATTAATAATTCAATTACTAAAATAACTATTTAAAAAACAGATTAATTTAAAAAAAAAAGGTTTAAAACAACTAATGACAAAAAAATGCACCAATTTTATCCATTTCTCAAATTGTTCTTTATATTTACAAGAATATTGAAAATTTTCAATTATATCATTCTTTGTATTATAATTGAACACCTCCTTGAAATCTTTTAAGGAAAATGTGAATCTTTTCTATTGTAAAAAAAAACTCAATTTCTTTTACTGTAGATAGATTTCCTCAAGCATAATGTCTATGTTGGCCCTTGACCAATTTTTGAGGAAACATTGGTCATGTTTGACCATTTTTGGGACTTCAACAGGCTGGTCGAAGATGGAGCGCCCAAGCAGAGCAGAGATCACAGGATCTCACTCTTTTTGTGGCTTGTGGACCAAGAAAAGGGTTTTAGGGTTTATGTAATGGGTTATGGGATGTCATCCCATGGGTTTACCCATGTTTAGTCCTTTTTCTAATGATATAAATAAATAGCTAAGCGATGTAAGAAGTAGATCTAGTTGGTTATGTGCAAGAATGTGTTAAGGGCTTACAGAGCTAAGTGCAAGTGTTTTGTAAGTTTCTTTATGGAAGGACGTTGTATGTAAGTGCTTTGTGCTATTGAGGAGTTGGCTTTGTGCCTTGACCTGATTTTGGGGAAGGTGGATCTAGTGCGTTGTGTGCAGATCACCTGTCCACTACAGAGTTGAGATCTGTGGTTTTGTGCACAAGAGCAGATGAGTGTTAAAAGATTGAAGACTAATAAAGAAGAAGAATTTGGTGGACGTAGCCCCACACTGAGGTGAACCACGTATATCCTGTGTCTTGATGTGCTTTGTGTGATGTTGTTTATGTGGCTATTTGTTTAGTGTTGTTGTTATTATGTATAATGAATGCATCTGATGGTGTAGCTTAGTGCTTGATACTGTAAATGAATGATAGATCTGAGCCAATGCTATGTGCTAAGGGGTTTTAAGGGCTTCATCTTGATTGCTACTACGTTGATCTATAATAAGGGCTTTATCTGCGGTGTGAATGAGATTCAAGAACTAATGCATATTGTTTTCTAAGTGATCTGTTAAGTGTTATAATCACAGATCTGTGTTCCAACTTGGTTGTAGACACCTGAGTCCGACAACTCCCCCTGCCTCTACAACGGGTGAGACTTCATGTGCTTCATAGGTGTTTCCGAAAGGGCCAGTGGTTAGGTTTTTGTTGGTGTATTGTTGAAGCGTCGAACCCTGAGTCTTGTACGAACAGTCTATAATTAAATTTACCATGATCGGGTGACCATAATTATTCTATTTTATCTTAACAATATCAATTTTATTAAATAAAAGAATAAAATATATGACACAACTAATGGCTTTTCTACCCTTCCTATGAATGCATGTCCTAAAGTAAGAGTTTGAAAAGGGATCAAACATGTTACAAACAACAAAGTCATAGTAAAAAGCTCAGTATAAATCTCTTTCAACATTTTCTAAGCTTCTTTTGTATTTAAAAGTTAGATTAGCATTTTACTATATAAATAAAAGGTTAATATAAAAATAATGAGTTAAATAATATTGGATTAACCCTAGGAATTTTAGCATTAAAATCTCCAAAGAAGAAAAGTAACTCATATATGGGAGGATTATCATTCTCTAATTTAAAAGGAGAGTAGTCAATTAGAAGATTAAACTTCTTCTACAATGTATAATTGAAAGGAAAAAAAAGTAAAAATAACAATAAAAACTATATCCTTGTAATTAAAAGTCATATTAAACTAGATATATAAACTATAAGGATCACTCTTTAATAAAATGAACTACGATATCTATTGATATAACAACAAATGCTACCTTACCCGTGCACATCAACACTCTTTTTTCCAATCATATTAGGTTCTGATATAGCTAATAACGAATTATGTTCAATGAAAAAGTTGAACGTTTCCAAACCTCTCGCACAGCTACATCCAAAAAAAAATCTTTCAATTTTAATCAGCTGTTAAAACCTTCATACTCAATTTCTAAAAAATATTTTAAAAATATATATTACATCTCTAAATTTTATATTTAAAAATAAAAAAAACTTTAAAAATATATATTAAATCTCTAAATTTTATATTTAAAAATAAAAAAAACTTGGTTTAAATTTTTAAAAAATAGATCTCAAAAAAAGTTTCATATGTCTATTGCTAAAATTATATTAAACCGTACATCTTATGATCCAATTACAGAATAGTGAACTTAGAACTCTATTAACTGGATTTGTAAACTGTAACGTTTTCAACTTACCGAAATCTAAAGCGGTCGGACATGGTGACTGCAGCTGCATGGCCGAGGTGTTTAAAAGCGATCTCTGAGGACTGAACATTGGTTCAAAATGTCTATAAAAGAAATTGTTAGAATCGGGGCTGAAGAGAGGAAGATCTTTGAAATTTCTGGGAGACGAAAGTTGATGTGACCGGAACAAGAAATTGGGGGAGAAAGGAGACAACGGTGAAACCCTGCTCTCCATTTCCTGATTCACATTGAAATCCGAAGGTGTATCATCTACAGATTCATCCGGCTGAGACGACGTTGTAACATCCGAGGCTTGGCGTATTATCGTGGAGTCATGATCGGCTGTGAGAATTTCACTTTTCGCACTAAAAGCGTTCCCTGTTAGGCGTTGCACCAGAGCCATGAAATCCTGAACTTCTGCGTGGATGATCTTAGGAGACTGCATGTAGAGTATGACTGGCTGTGATCTGTTCACGATCGGCATCGACGGAACCGCAAAGGCAGGCTTTAGAATCTTGTGAGACTCCCTGCAGATCTTCAGAGGAGGCGGCCTCGCTCCCCGCCATTTACTCATGATGATAATATTCAGAACCAGTTAAGCAAAAATTATTTTATCAAACTCCTTTCGACCGGATCAGGATTATATTTTCGCCCTGCCAAAAAWTTCGGAATCCAAGTCAAGTCAATGTGGGATTTTCTGTCGCGCTACTTTAAACCCTAAAGTCGGCGTCGAAAACTCGGTGTCGTTATTGGAGATTTAAGAAAACAAAATGTTTATTGTGGTTTAGGATTGCCCAACGGGACATAGAGATTACTCGTTTTTGAATCCTCACGTCACGGTTGATGTTTGGATTCTAGGAACCTTCTTTAAAAGAAAGGAAAAGCACCAAAATATCTCGTCACTAAACGGAGGAGGTTAAAATGTTTTTGAGGATCACTCTTATCTACAAATTACATTGCCACATTTCATCATCGGTGAAATATTGAGAAGGAGTTGTTTAATTGTGTAATAAAACTTTTTCCAAGGGTTAGAATTTTTTCATATAAAAATTAAAAATTCCTATTGATCCAGAATATTCATTAAATTTTGATCATTCCGATTGATTTGGAATTGGGGAAATCCTTATGAACATTGTTCCAGCATGCATGAGGTATGAGCTTTCCATCATGATAGTAGAACTTTGCTGACTAAAACTTTTATGAGATGTTTATTAAATTTGCAATAGAGAAGAACTTGTTTGTTACAAGAATGACTCTTCTTATAGGGAGTTCTCTAATTTTGTAGCAAATTTCTCTTGAGTCGTTCAAATTAGATGATAGAAACAATTAGATTTTTCATTTATTCATAAGATTCATCGAATTTTTGACAATCTCAGTTGATTCAGAACTAGGCAAAAACTCTATGAGAATTGTTCCAACATGCATAATTATAATTAATGTAATTTTAGGTAACTAAGATGGATACTTAATGTATTGTTAAATGTAATAATGAGGGGTAATTAGCATCTAGGCCCTTAAGAATATTCATGATGAGAGAGTATGTATATTGTATTTTAACTTTTGTAGGAAGTAATTGATAATATTACCCTACTTTAAAGATTTTCTTTATAGAACCTAATATTAATTATCATTATGTAGATACATTTTTTTATTTTTATTTTTTTAAATTTCACCTTTCATAATACATAGAACTTCATTTCCCTTTGCCTCCTTTTATGATGTACTCTTCAAAATATCATTGCGTGTTGATCTCTAGGATTAAGGCCTTAACAAAATTATCTACTAGCATAACCACATAATTAAAAGTTATTGATATCCACCAATCAATATCATCTTCTATTTTTTTTAATTAATGATATTGATAGACTCATATCAACCACTTTTAGTTAAGTGATTGTGCTAGTTGATGAGAGATGTGGATGGGGAGGATTAGTATATTTATGAATTAAACGAAATATCCATATAATTATTATTGAAATATATATGACATTTTAGTATGCTTGACCATGGTTGATCCTGTGAAACTATGATTAACCATAGTTGACCTTGTTTTCTTATGCTTGACCTTGATTGACTTTTGTTGGCCATGATTGATTATGAGTGACTATGTTTGACAATGACTGGTTTTGGTTAATGATGGTTTGCTATAGTTGAATTTTGTTGACCATTGTTGACTATAGTGGACTATGGTTGGATTTGATAGGCCATCATTGGCCATATTTGAACTTGATTAATCATTGACTATGGTTGAATTTTGTTGACCATAATGAACTATGGTTGAATTTGGTTTACCATCGTTGATTATGGTGAACTATGGTAGAATTTGGCTGACCATTATTGACTATGGTGAACTATAGTTGAATTTCGTAGACCATGATTGACTATGGTTGACCATCATTGTCTATGATTGACCATGGTTGACCATGACTCTTCATGGTTAACTTTGATTGACCATGGTTTACTATGGATGATTGTTGTGGATAAATCCAGCCTAGGGATAAGATAGACATCCCTTGGACATGCCCTTGGTCTAAGATAGATAGTGGGGCCATATAGTCCTCTAAGGAATTCCCTAGAACCAAATTAAATATTTCCTTTTTATGCTAAGAAAGAGTAGAAGAACATACCCTTTTACTGAAGGTTTCCCTCGCATGTCCTCGAATGGTGTAGTCCTAGAGATCCATCTCCATCTCCTTCGACGTGCTACTTGAACACGAGAGATAAAAAATATTAATCTACGATTTATTTCTAGCATTAGGAGAACAAAATTTCGATTCATATATAACTTGACCTATTCAAGGAGAGATCGGATCTAACATTTACCATTATACATGAGCAATATGAAAGGGCAAAACCATAGATCTATATCTATATGAAATAGAGAAGTGCATCAATATTTTGTTACCTTGAATGCAAGATCATATCCTCCTTAAGATCCTTACTCTTTCCCCTCCTCAACCCACCCACAAGAAAGGAAAACATGATCTAAAGGTTGAATTGTATCAAGAAACTCCTCTTAAAATCCAATGACATATCTCTGCAAATGATTATTCCTCCTCCTTCCCATGGATGGCCTTCCTTTTATATATTAGTGAAGGATGCTAAGAGATGGTTCTAGATCTCTAGAACTTATATAACCTCTAGTGTGTTGAGAATTCCCAAGCTCCTACCACGGGGAAAATAACTCATCTAGCGCTAATCTCCTTGGAAATAACCAATTCTAGAAGGCTGCAAAGGTGGTCGTGACCTATTAGTACTACAACTAGCGATGATATCGAGTGGACAATGATGCAATTTGTGACTAGTCATGCTCTGTCTAGCAGTTCAAGCATGACCTACCTCAAAAATACCTAAATATTGGGCAGAAGAAAGTGTATAAATATGATATCCACTATGTGTACTCCGTAAGACCCAGGGGTGGAAAATAAGGTTGTAATAGATACCCCCTAATGTTTGAGGTCAAGAGAGGAATGGATGGTCAAAACACATTACTATAAAGATCAACAATGTGAGGTAGTGTGACGAGAGAGAAAAGAGACCAAGAAGCCAAGGAGTAACTACAATCAGACACCAAGTATCTATATCATCCTCAAGGTATGCATAGCCATGCTCGGAAGGGAAAAAAATTAAGCATTTCCACAAACACAATACATTGTAGATCCATGAAGTGAATATGTGGCACCATGGCCATGAAAGAATACACAATGGATCCATGTCATCAATAAGCTCATAACCATGAGAGAATACAATGTGGATATATGTCACAGTATATGCATCAGAAACACATCGAGCATTAAGGAGAGTGACCTCGAAGTATTCAAAGTACGCATACATAAGTGATATACTCCATTGCAACTTGGGAGGGGTAATATGAAGAAGAGATATGGCCCCAAATCCAGGGTATTCTTCCCAAAGATCGACAGTATGATTATACATCATGCAAATAAATGAGCTAAAGTTGAGCATGGTAGCAATCATATGATTATTGAAATCATCTTATTACTGGTCATTGAGGTAGAATGTTAATAGACATGAGGGGAACCACCAATGATGAAAACGGACCCCAATGTACCTAGTACAATCTAGTGAGTGTGAATAGAGGATTTGATGTTGAACATTCATAGAATCAATCGATCAGGAGTCAATGATGAAAACCCACTTTCAATCGCGATGAAGCATGCCATTGAGGACTACAAGTTCCAACGTACTAGTTGGTTTCTAGATCCATCTCCTAGATAATGTGCTAAAGTCAATTGAGAGAGATCTATTGAAGGAGGGCCTTATTGAATACCCCATCAATCGACAAGAAACATGCATTGAGAGATGATGTGAAGAGACAAAATCACCAAGTGTAACTGATATAGGGATGGCCAACTAAGAAGGTCAAAAAAACTATAGATGGAAAAGTTAGGTTTAAATTCCCTTTAACATCTAGCATGACATAATGATGACTTGGAATCATGACTTAAGATCACCATTGGTATAGTGCAATAGCTAAGGAAGGATTGAAGCACTCTCCATAATATATGGAAGAATAACTAGCTAAAGGAGTAAACATGACTCATATTAATGGTATGGCTCCTAGAAAAGTTATAAACCAACTATAAGACAATGAGTCAAATAGGTCCCATGTTCAAGGGAAGAACAATTGATGCTTCCATTTCATAAACATAGATCAATGGTAAAAAAAATCTCACTCTTTTTTTCTTTTTCTTTTTTCAGTTTTTATGTATCTCCTTCATGTGTTAATGATCATGAAAGAGAGATAAAAGTGTGCTTGGTAGTGTGTTTTTCGTTAATATATAGTGGGTCTGAAAAAGAGTTAAAAGTATAATCAAAAGGCATATTTTTCATGTTTTTATACAAGTCTGAAAAAGAGTTAAAAGGATACTTGATAGGTTTCTTTCTCGTGTCTTTTTACAAGTCTGGAAAATAGGTACAATTTTACTCAAAAGGTGTATTTTTCATGGTTTAAGGACCACCAAAAAGAGTTAAAAGTGAGCTCAATAAGGTGTATTTTTCATGGTTTAGCGAGCATGAAAAAGAGTTAAAAGTAAGCTCATCTAGAGAAAATGAGTGGCTTAACAACATGATTCTATGTTCCAAGTGTGTGGAACTAGCCTAAGAAAAATGAATGAAAATGGGTACTTGCAAGTGAGGTCCACTCTTAGCAAATGTTCTCTCCATGGGTAGGTTGTTGCAAAATGGAGGCCAAAGAATGAAAGAGGAAAATGGTTAAGTGTTATGGAAATAGTGGTAAGCGGGATCAAGAAAAACAACAATGCAATAATAGGTATCATGACATGAGCAACAAATGCATAAGAAACCATAAAGTAACACAAAATTATGGGAACCTCCTCACAATATGGCTAGTATTGAAGATAGAAGAATGAAGCTCAATGTCAAGTCATGGTGGGTCTACATGGGAGCTCTTGGGCCTACATGAAATCGTAGCATTGGCACCAGATGGAAATCAAGGTGATAAATAGAGAACCCATGAAGAGTAGGCACTACCATGCATGTTACCACGTGGAAAAAGGGAGTCACTAATTTTTTAACTTGAAACGATCAAAACTAAGGATTTGTGATGGGAAAATGGGTGGTTAATAATGTAGAATGTGGATGCAAGGAAAAACTTATCCCTATATATCATTATGAGATAGATACCTTGAGTTTAGTGGATGCCACCATAAAAAATACCAAACAAATTGTCACCAAGTCATGTAAAACACATACATAAATACTATAATCATGGTTAAAACTCACAGTGGAATATAAAAAAAACAAATGTTTTTGGATTTTTTGGATATGATATATGAAAAACAAAAATCACACACAACACACACCTATATACAAGTCACTATGCATCTTAATTTTTTATTCAAATTAG
>ML781599.1:0-15055 GCA_009831015.1 Picea engelmannii | reverse complement strand
TATTTCCTAGGAATGATTCAACTACCACTGTGGTCTATCTACGATTCTTATGGAAGTAATTCTACAAGTGTCCTATGATTTTGCATAATGTGCACCATACTACTTCTCTTCCACCCAGTTTGGCATTCACTAACTCTTAAATCGACTCCATCAACATAGTCAACTAGTACTAGAGCTACACTAACCCTATACTTAATCCCTATAATATGGACTCCTCTATCCCACTCATGGAATTCAAGTACATAGAGAATTATATAGATTCCCTCTATGTCAACATATGATGTTTTAACAATGGTATGTACATGTGAGGTAATAGGATACCCATAAGACATTATTTATGTCACACTCTTAAATAGTGTAACTGATAAAAGTATTAAATCTTGGAACCACTAGTGATACTCCAAAAACATTTCTCCCACTTTTTTCTTATTTTCCTATAACTCCACAATGATGTACTTTTTTTACTTTGTATTTTGAAACTCCTTATTATTGTCATCTTTGAACCATATCAAGTTTACACCATGTAACATTGGGGTATTATGTTTTCATTTCATGTACCATTAAAATTCCCTTCCTTGCAAAATTGTTTGGAATTCCACCAATCAGGTAGAATATAAGATTCTCCATGCATACCAAATGGCATTGTAAAGGAACTAGTCTTACTCTACATCTTCATCACCTATGTCATGGAATAGAGGTAATCATAGAGATGAGTCATTAAGATATGTTTCACCATTTTTTATGTCTTTGAACCAACACAAAATTTTGGGGTCCTAGCTAAATCATCGATGCTACTCCTATGGAAACACTTATAGAAATAAATAAAACTAAATACCACTTTAAAATCCTTTGGTACATCACACTCACAATGTTCAAAAATTCTATAGTGAAATTAGTTGAAATACTAATCAACCAGATGATTTTACTCTGCGTAATAACAATCACAAGGTCTTGAAAACATTCAAAATTTCTAAGGGGTAGGATGCAGGATGGAACTTGTTCATTTCTATTTTGATCTACATCCTCAATGGTATGTAAATCCAAAGTATTTGAATATCATAATGTTGCAAACTCAAACACATATGTGAATGTCTCTTCTTTGTTAGGCTCACCCATGGCTTATGTAGTAACACTTAGGTTAAAAGACTAATATAGTTTCTTTGCACCTATGATCTAAGTATCTATATCCCCAACACCCGTGTGTATTTGTCATATTACTTCTTCCAAAGTTCCTTCCTATTGGAATTCTTATTCTCTTCTCATGAACATGTATTTCTATTTAAATCTTACAACATCCTCCCCTAAGTAAGCACTTTATTAGTAGATGAATTCATGAATTCCTCCTTTGAGACAATCTTGACTTTAAACCTTCTCAAGCCTCCACAACATTCATAATAATCTACATTTGCTAAAGTCATGATAATGGATCTATGTTGTTGGCTCTATGAAAAATACAAGATCCATGAAAGGTGTCCAACAAAAGTTTGATGTAGTTTAATGCACTAACATATTTGAGAAGAAGAAGGTCTCACTAAAGGACTATATGATAGTTTCCATGTGATTAAATTAAAAATATTTATCAATTTAATGGGTGTTGCATTTTTTATGAACTTAAATGTATTATTTGAAACTATTAAAACTAACAACATTTAGATTAATAAAAAATAGGCATATATTATCTAGATATAGTATAAACACAAACACAGGTAGAATATTGATTCATTATATTACTATAATGCATGATCTTACATAACTTTGATGCAAGGTAGTACTGAGAGCTCATACAAAAAAAACAACCTCTCTAATCCCTCAAACTTCTATAATGTATAATTGCATTATAAGTATCATATATAGGTGGCTTAAGTGGTTAGAAAATATTGTAGAATATACTAAGGAATCTTCCAATTGTAACCCACTCATACTAACAAGGTAAAAAAAATATACTAAAGAATATTCCAATTTTAACCCACTCATATCATTAAAGTTAAAAAGAGTTTGTGTCTTTACATACATAGAGTATATAAAAAACTAGGCACATATGATATATAAGATGACTCCTCATCTCTTTGTAGTTGTTCTTCTACAATTTTATTGCTTCTACAAATTCATCTTCTATTGAACTATTCTTTATGCCAACACTTAGTCAAAGATAAGCCACATCGTCTACCATATATTAAACTAAGATTTATCATGTTTTCTTGAAATCCCCCCTCGAACAATATGATGTTTTCTCTCATGATTTATCATCAACATGAATCAAAGGAAAATGTCATATTCAAATACCTTTTGAAATTCCATGTAATAAAATATGAAAGCCAAACACATTTTATCGTAACGACCTTCCTTGTTAAGACAACCATTCTAATATGCAGGTGCAATTTTTTTTTTGTGTGTGTGTTTAAGGTCTGTGCGCGCGTGTAGAAGTAACAACACACTTGACTCTACGTCGCCCCTTGACAACCAACAAGACGTAACCACGATTTTCATCACAAGAAGACTAAAGGCACACGACGAGTAACAGAAAACAATATACGACCATAGGCATAAGGTGCACAACGCAACATTTAGCGACAAAAGTAAACTGACCACCCGCCCATCCTACCCTGCAAGGTTAGGACCTCCAAGTCACATAATCAACACCCAAGCCCAGGTTCCCATCGATTTTAACCATTTAAGGTCTCAGGGCTGGCGACTGTTCTGAGGCGCATGGAGGTGTCTACATCCTGCCCGACGCAACAGACCAGGAAACCGAATGACCACAATCAAGTACAACATAAATAAGAAGAACAAAAGCGCCCCTTACGGAATGCGCGCGACAAGGACTCCGACAACGAACACCCAAGTTTAATGGTGTTTAAGCGAACCACCACATATGTTTTATCAAGAACAATAGTTTATACTAGCCTTACAATAAGGTACCCATATCATTATGTTTACTAAAGATAATAACATTGCAATAAGGATAAGGATCATGCATCTCAACGATATCAACTCTAACTTTGCAATTATTATATGGAGAGAACAACACCTTTACTCATTTCCACACAATCTACTGCAAGTACATAAATTATAAACAATTGTTCAATGGCATTCCTTTATGTATTACATCATCATCACTTTTACACCTTATATTAAAATTCTGGTCTCCAAACATACGAATTTCCGAATCCTATTTCATATTCATAACATTATAGTGTATGTAACGCTTCCACCCAGAGACGACACCCTTACCCTTGGTCACATCAAACTACTTCATATTTATAGCGAACATCTTAATTGAACATAACAATAAAACATGGATGACAATATATAACAATAACCCTATTAGAATGACAATGATGAAATTACCAACATCATGTCTTATATAAGATAACCTCATATATATAAGTAACCTCCTATTCCAATACAATATGACATCTCATTTAAAAGTTTACAACACCACCTCATATTAAAATGGCCATGTATAAAAATAGCCCTACATGAAATGACAACAATTAAGAAAGACTTTGTTTGAAAATGACATGAATAATAATGTAAAAATGTCAATAAAAATATCCAAAAACTAAATGTCGACATAAAGAAGGGCTTCTTATTAAAATATGGGAAATAATAATCAATGTTTCCCCCATGATAAACTAAAATGAAGGGATACCTTTTAAATCAGATGGTAAGGAATTTTCATAGCTCTATCTTCAATATACAAATCTGGCATTCTCTAATTTCAACGTCAATCTTGATTTCAACATTTAATATTAATATTAACACAACCGTCAATACTTTATTACAGCATTTAATTATAATGGAAACTGGCGGTTTATAATGACCCCATTAAATATGTGTTACAACATTCAGTCTCTATTGTTAAATCCCGCATTCTATAATTTCTTAAGGCGTTTATTATAGAAAGAAAACTGTCATTATAAATTGACTACATTAACTCTTGCTTTACCATATTAACATTTAATTAAGAAATCCAACATACAAGAATCTGTGCCAGGGTTTAAAAATGGAATGCGATCTGGCCTTCTATAATGACAACCTTTAATAAACGAGTCCCTACAGGAACGATTATGATGTTTTAAGAGCGTGAAGATTCACACCTTTTTAAGGTATTTATTGTCCATAATATTTAAATAAGGCAAAGAAGGGTTATCCTGCAACCTGTCCAGCAAAGGATGTCATAAGTAATTTCTTCAACGAGAAGGGAGTGTACATTAATAACTACAAGGATTAGGGCGAAGTTAACAGCTTGCGCAGATTTCGGCAGTGAGACAATACACGGAGGTACTTTATACAATAAACGGTTGAAGTTAAGGCATGATTGAAGTTCCAGGGCCAGGAATTAAAAGGTTCCATAATTGGTCAGTCTTTTAGAAGGCCAAAAAGAAAAAAAACAATTTAGAAAGATTGAATGGATAAGCCAGGTACAGGTCTTAGTTACCATTGGAGTCAAGTTATTAAATAAAATAGTTATTAAAATGGCAAATTTCTATAGCTTATTTTGTATAGCATTAGGTTAACATTCTCTTTATATATTAAAGATTAAGATAATAATTACAAATTATAATATTGAATTATGCCCTACCCATTCTAGAATTGAAATCTCAAATAACAAAATTATCCACTTTAAGTTTCATGGAAGGGATATGATTCTCTAAGTTAAAAGGAAGGCATTCAATTGCAAGATCAAGCTTCTTCTATTTAAAAGTGACACTAAACTAGATATATAGGTTATAAAGATAACTCTTATACACTTTGATTTTTGAGTTAGGATCTTTATTAATGTAACAACACATACCACCTCTTTGCATGGAAATCAAATTTTTGTTATAGATTTAAAACATGGTATAGCTATCAAAATCAAGGATTTGAGCCTTTTCATGTTTCCATGTTTTTAAGAGTAATCTAAGATTAATTAAGGTTAGTATATAGGTTAGTTTAGAATGGAATTCTTCCACATGAATCCTCAACAAAGTTAAGGTTGGTATCTACCTTAGCTTAGAATGGACTTCCTCCACACGAATCCTCAACAATTTCATTTTAATATCGTAAGTTTTATTAATCTCATTTTGTTATTTGAAAGTTATGAAAAAAATTACATTAATTTTTTCCATTTTGAATCTTTAGTGAATTTTAATGGAAAAATCCCAAATTTTCAAATTCTTTGTTATATATTTACAACAATGTTGCAAAATTTCGATTGTATCCTTTTTTATGTTACAATTGAACACCTCCTCTAAATCCTTCAGAAAATGTGAAGCTTTTCTATTGTAAAAAAAACTTAATTTGTTTTATCGTGGATGGGCTTCCTCGATAACAATATCTATAATTAAATTTATCATGATGGGGTGATGATCATTATCCTATTTTGTATTAATAATATCAATTTTATTCAATAAAAGAATAGATGATATGACATAATCAATGACTCTTCTATGCTTCCTACAAATCAAAGTCTTAAGATAATAGTTTGATAAGTGATCAAACATGTTATAAATGACAAGGCAATCGAAAGAGGTCATCCTAATAAGTTCACTTTGACATAATCTTGTTTCAGAATTTCCTTAACTTCTTTTGTATTTAATTGTTAGGTTAGCATCCTCTTGTTTACATAAAATTTCCAAATAAGAATTATGAATTATAATATTGGATTGAACCCTACCTATTCTAGCATTAAAATATGCAAGAACAAATGTATCTCATTTATCTTTCATGGCAAGCCTGCCATTATGTAAGTTAAAAGTAGGGTAGTCAATTGAAATATCAATGTAATATACCTAAAGTATATTACTTTTCTTATCATGTAATAATATGTTATAGGTTTGTTATTATATGTAAATAGGCATTATAATGTAAATAATAAGTCTATGATAAGTCAAGACTTATCATTCCCTACGTACAAGTATTATATCTCATATGTTGTCAAGTAAATATGTACAATGGATAATGAATAAAATACTATGTATTATGGATATATGTAATTATGTTATGTATTCATGATATTATCATGAAGTGGACCACCAAATCCACTTCATTTGGTATCAGAGTCGTCTTTTCATTGGCCCAATTTTTTTGGTTGTTTTGTTCATCTATGATCAAGTGGATTTTATTGATGGCAGAGAGAGAGAAAGAAATCTGCAGATAAATTCCAAGTTGGTGGCTCACTATTTATTCATAATAAAGGAAAGAAGAGAGGATAAGAAGAAAAAAAAGAAAAAGTTTTCTTAAAGCGCATGTGAAGAAGTATCAAGGTAATAAAATATAATTTAAAAGAGAAGGTTAAAATTCCACACCAAGAAGTTTCAAGGAAAGATTCCATAGTTTCAATTAGTTAAGTTAATTTCTATTTACAAGGTAAAGAAAGGTAATTTAAAAGAAAAAGTTCCAAAGAATAAGGAAGAGTAAATTTTTATTTTACCATTGATGGTTTACACGCCCATGGTTTTGGTAAACCATTGGCCCATGGTATTCTCTACCATCTATAAAATAAAATTTCAAAGAGACAAAAAAAAATTACAGTGGTCAATTTTTCTTACAGAGGTAAGTTCATCAATTTGAAATGAAAAATAAGGTTCAATTCACTTTAGGGTATGTTTTGGAATCAAACAATATTTTGATGTATGTGTGTTAGGGAGGATCTATAATGAGACTATAAGTAATCCAAGAAGGACCTAGATAAGACTAAGGATAACTCAGAATTCTGAGAAGCACCTCAGGAAGCTTAGAATGGCCTCAACAAATAGAGAAAGGGAAAAAATTCAAAGTCCTCAAAATTCAATGAAAATGGCATCATTACGAAGAGTGCTTTGCAATATTTCCAATGGTGTAAACCACTTTTCAAACAGAGTTAGGGATCAAGAGATATTCAAGGTCAAAATTTTGGTCAACCTAGCCCATTCAACAGGGATGACTCAACATCTGTACTGTTGATGTCAGCATTAGTACGGATGATGTCAGTTTCTATACAGGGTACGTGGAACACGCAGAGGGACACATGTGTCATGATGGCATCAACATGATGATGTGGCAACACCACAGGCTGCCACGTCACTCATTTTTGGAATTTTTTGGTTAGTCCGTGGACCAATGGAAATGTGCCACATGGCAGTCCATACAACCACATGGCACTCCGTATAACCACCTGGCAAGTGACGTGGAAAGATGACGAAGAAGGGATGATGTGGCAATGACAGTGCAGAGGTGGTGATGTGGCCCAATGAAAGGCCATCACATGGCCCAGTCATGGGCTGCCATGTGGAAATGGACAAACTCCCAAGGAGGGTCGGCAACAGAATTGTTAATATATATATATATATATATATATATATAGGACTTCCAAATATGGCAGCGGTTCCACCAGATTTGGTGGCATATCCCACCGATATCCAAACATAGTCGATCTGCCAACAACAATGCCACAATTAGTAGTATGGTTAAAACAATACATCCAAACAGGGAGGCCCATGTGTTTGAACCTAGGACCTCCCCGTTTACACATCGATTTGAATTAATCCGCCAACCAACAGGCCAAGCGACCTTGTTGTTACATTTGCCCCCAATTTTTATTTAAAAATTGTTTTTTTCCAGTGCACGGGGGTCAAACCAGGGCATGCGACCGTACAAAGGGAGTCACGAAAAATGAGATGTTTTCCCATTTATTTTTTGCAAGTGCAGGAACAGAAATCGAGACTCAGATCGAGGCATGGAGAGAATCGTTTTTGGGTAATTCGATACCACAAATTCAGTGGTGTTGTTTTTTTATGATCTGAGAAAATATTTTGCATATTGAATTTAGAATGAGGTATATTTATGTATTTTTCCAACTTCTTTTGCTGAGTTAATAAAAAGGCCTACCCATTTGAGAGCAGGACCCGGAGACGTAGTCCACCAGGGACGAACTTCGTTATCAAGTTTTTTGTATTCAGATATGATACATTTGTCTTTTCATTATTGAGTTATTCCTTATTTATGGTGCACTCCATTTTATTCTCATTTTATACAATTCTTTAATCAGTCACATCAATGAAAAGAACCTGGATCAATAAGCATTGGCATTGACCTCACTAAACATTGGAATCGTACTAATATTAAATTGGAAAATAAATTACAACTGGAAGAAGAGGAAGTTAAAAGAGCTCTGATAGAGGAGTATGATTATGAGATTAATAATTTAGAATTAAACATGAGGGAGTACTCCCAAAAATGCAATTTGTTTGTGTTACAAACCAAGGAAGTTGATGTAGTCCTTGGGAACTTTTGATTGAAATATGTTGGTACTTTTACCATGAATTTTGATAAAAAGTACATATAATTTGAGCACCTTACCAATAGAATAATGTTTTCAAACATTGATTAAAAACACATTTCTCTATCATTAAATTCAAATAAGAATGAACAATAAAATCACACATAATAGACAGAAACATTAAAAAAAGTGAATATAATCCTTATTGGCAAAGATGAAGAAATTATGCAAAATTGAACAGAATTGTAGAAGCATGATACAAAACTTCGTAAATTTCAACAACAAATTAAAGAGTTAGAACAACAAACTAGTAATAAATAACACACTCATAAAAAAGAGTCTAAAAATATCAATAAAAAAATATTGTCAAAAGATGGATAAATTTCTTGCTTGAGAAATCAAAATAAAAATCTACTTGTAGATATGAAGAAATTGAAGAATAAGAGGGAGGCACAACAAGAAACGCAAACCATGGATAAGGACACTAGCACTAACTTGATTGGCATCGAAAAAACTAATGTTGTTATAAATGAAGTTATATCAGTAGAAAAGCTTCCAAAAGTTGAAATTCAAGATAAAATGACTTCAATAGAAGGGTTAAAATTTTTAAAAATAAGATTACTAATGAAGTCATATTAGTTTAAGAGTTTCCACAAGTCGAGCTCAACAAACAATTATATGATAAAACAACATCCACATATTTAGTTGAAGTTGACATACAATTGATTGTCACTAACAAAGTCATAGGTCAATTGAAGGATGTTGTCACACCAATGAATAAAAGAAAATCATATATCATCATGATGATTCAAGTAAATTATGAAAATACTAAACCAGACAATAAGAAGGAAAAAAATCCTAGGTGTCCAAAGATATATGTGCCCCAAAGTCAACAATAAAGAACAATGTATCCAAAATCCTATCATCCAAGAGTTCCATAAAAAATCCACTTTGGATGGATTGATTCTTTTTCAATGCACCAATATTGTTCAAGGATTCAATTTTCATATCACCTTCTGTCCTCAACTTTACCTAATCGATAGTAGTTAAAAAAGAATGGTATTCTATCAAAAGAGTTTATCAATCCCTATGCTTTGAGTACAAAGCATTTTTAAGGGGGGGAAACATTTAATATACCTCAAGTATATTACATATCTTATCGTGTAATAATATATTATAGGTTTTTTATTATGTAAATATTCATTATAATGCAAATGATAAGTCTATAATAATCCATGATCTCTACTAAGGACATGACTTATCATTCCCTACATGCATTTATATACACGCATTGTATCTCATATGATGTCAAATAAATAGGTAAAATGGATAGTAAATAAAATGTTATTTGTTATGGATATATGTAATTATGTTATGTATTCACGATGTCCTCTTAAAATGGGGGAAACAACAATTAGTAATAAAAACCATATCCTTGTAAGTATAAGTGATATTAAACTAGATATATAGGTTATATAGATCACTCTTATACAATTTGGTTTTTGAGCTTTGATGTAACAAGAAATACCACCTCTTACCTTGCACATCAAATTTTTTTTCTAGAGTTAGAACATGTTATATATAACAAAATCAACTATTCAATACTTTTCGTATCCCCGTATTTCTATAAGAAATATAAGAACAATTAAGGTTGTTATCTAGCTTATCTTAGAATGTACTTCCTCGACATGAATCCTCAACCATTTCATTCCAAGATCATATTCTTTCTTAATCTCATTTTATTATTTTAGAAGGTAGGTTTTAAGTTTTAACAATATAAATATTTGAAAAAAAATCACAAATTTGAAAAATACATATGATCATTAATAATTCAATTACTAAAATAACTATTTAATTTTATTTTTTTGAAAAAACAAGTTGGTTTAAAACAATTGATGAGAAAACATACATCAAATTTATCCGTTTTGAATCTTTAATGAATCTTAATAACAAACTCTCAAATTCTTTGTTGCATTTACAACAATATTGCAAATTTTCAATTATATTATTTTTTGTATTATAATCCAAAACCTCCTCTAAATCTTTAAGAAAATGTCAATCGTTACTATTGTAAGAAAATATTCAAATTATTTTATTATTGATAATTTTTCAAATTTTTTTTTATCTCTACTTAAATTTAATTTATCATAATGGGTTCATGATCATTGTCCCATTTTATCTTAACAATATCAATTTTATTAAATAGAAGAATAGGAGATATGACATAACCAATGACTCGTCTACCCTTCCTATGAATGCAAGTCCTAAGATAAGGGTTTTGTAAGTTATCAAACCTATTACAAAGAACAAGGTCATGGAAATGGAAATATGTCATCCTAATAACTTTAGTTTGATTTAAATTTTTTTCAACATTTACTTATTTTGCTTTGTATTCAAGGATTACGTTAGCATCCTATTGTATACATGAAAGGTTAAGATAAGAATTATGAATTAGAATATTGAATTAATCTATACTAATTTTAGCATTTAAATCTATAAGAACAAAAGTATCCCCTTTATCTTTGATCGAAGGGATATTATTCTCTAATTTAAAATTAGGGTGGTCAAATACAAGATGAGACTTCTTGTAGAAGGTGTAATTGAAAGTGGAAAAGTAATAAATAGAATGAAAAACCATATCCTTATAGTTAGAAGTGATATTAAACTAGATATATATGTTATAAGGATCACTTACATATACACTTTTATTTTTGAGTTAGGATCCCTATCAATGTAACAACAAATACCACCTCTTCCCTTGTACATAAATTTTTGTTTTAAATTTAGAACATGGTATATGTATCAAAATCAAGGTTTTGATTACATGTTTCTACAAGTAATATAAGATCAATCGATGTCAGTATCTAACTTAGTTTAAAATATACTTCCTCCACATGAATCCTCAACAGTCCATTTCATGTATTTCCTCCACATGAATCCTCAATAATCCATTTCAAGATAGTAAGTTTTATGTTTTAACAATATAAATATTTGAAAAAAATTACAAAATTGAAAATTTATATAATCATTAATAATTCAATTACTAAAATAACTATTTAAAAAACAGATTAATTTGAAAAAAAAAAGGTTTAAAACAACTAATGACAAAAAAACGCACCAATTTTATCCATTTCTCAAATTGTTCTTTATATTTACAAGAATATTGCAAATTTTCAATTGTATCATTCTTTGTATTATAATTGAACACCTCCTTGAAATCTTTTAGGGAAAATGTGAATCTTTTCTATTGTAAAAAAAAACTCAATTTCTTTCACTGTGGATAGATTTCCTCAAGCACAGTGTCTATGTTGGCCCTTGACCAAGTTTTGAGGAAACATTGGTCATGTTTAACCATTTTTTGGACTTCGACAGGCTGGTCGAAGATGGAGCGCCCAGGCGGAGCAGAGATCGAAGGATCTCACTCATTTTGTGGCTTGTGGACCCAACAAAGGGTTTTAGGGTTTATGTAATGGGTTATGGGATGTCATCCCATGGGTTTACCCATGTTTAGTCCTTTTTGTAATGATATAAATAAGTAGCTAAGCGATGTAAAAAGTAGATCTGGTTGGTTGTGTGCAAGAATGTGTTAAGGGCTTACAGAGTTAAGTACAGGTGTTTTGTAAGTTTCTTTGTGCACAAACATTGTATGTAAGTGATTTGTGCTATTGAGGAATTGGCTCTGTACCTTGACCTGATTTTGGTGAAGGTGGATCTAGTGTGTTGTGTGCAGATCACCTGTCCACTACGGAGTTGGGATCTGTGGTTTTTTTCATAGGAGTAGATGAGTGTAAGAAGATTGAAGACTAATAAAGAAGAAGAATTTGGTGGATGTAGCCCCACACTGGGGTGAACCACGTATATCCTGTGTCTTGATGTGCTTTGTGTGATGTTGTTTATGCGGTTATTTGCTTAGTGTTGTTGTTATTATGTATAATGAATTCATATGATGTTGTAGATTAGTGCTTGATACTATAAATGAATGATAGATCTGATCCAATGCTATGTGCTAAGGAGTTTTAAGGGCTTCATCTTGATTGTTACTACGTTGATCTATAATAAGGGCTTTATCTACGGTGTGAATGAAATTCAAGAACTAATGCATATTGTTGGCTAAGTGATATGTTAAGTGTTATAATCACAGATATGTGTCCCAACTTGGTTGTAGACACCTGAGTCCTGCAACCTCCCCTGCCTCTACATCGGGTGAGACTTCATGTGCTTCAAAGGTGTTGTCGAAAGGGCTAGTAGTTAGGTTTTTTTTGGTGTTTGTTGAAGCTTCGAACACTGGGTCTGCCCCTATCCCAACAGTCTATAATTAAATTTACCATGATCGGGTGACCATCATTATTCTATTTTATCTTAACAATATCAATTTTATTAAATAAAAAAATAAAATATATGACACAACTAATGACTTTCCTACCCTTCCTATGAATGCATGTCCTAAGGTAAGAGTTTGGGAAGGGATCAAACATGTTACAAACAACAAAGTCATAGCAAAAGTCTCAATATAAATCTCTTTCAACATTTTCTAAGCTTCTTTTGTATTTAAAGGTTAGGTTAGCATTCTACTATATAAATAAAAGATTGACATAAGAATAATGAGTTAAATAATATTGGATTAACCTTAAAAATTCTAGCATTAAAATTTCTAAGAAGAAAAGTATCTCATAAATGGGAGGATTGTCATTCTCTAATTTAAAGAAGGGTAGTCAATTGGAAGATTAAACTTCTTCTACAAGGTATAGTTGAAAGGGAAAAAGTAAATATAACAATAAAAACCATATCCTTGTAATTAAAAGTCATATTAAACTAGATATATAAACTCTAAGGATCACTCTTTAATAAATTTTCATTTTTGAACTATGATGTCTATCTATTGATATAACAACAAATGCTACCTTTCCCATGCATATCAACCTTTTGTTCTAGATTTAGAACATGGTATATCTATCAAAATCAAAGATTCAAAAATTTTGATGCCCTCCTGTTTATACATGCAATATATAAGGTTGTACTTCTTAATCTCATTTTGTTATTTTGAAAGATATGTTTTATGTTTTAACAATATAAAAACTCCAAAAAAATCACAAATTTGAAAAATGCATATAATGATTGATAATTCAATTACTAAAAACATGATTAAAAACCCTTAAATCTATTTTACACTTAATATTACACAGATATTTAAAGTTTGAATTTATCTTTTTTTCTACCAACAAAGTATTATTTTACTAAAAATATGTATGTATACTTATTAATAAAAACTATTAAAAAAAAATGTTAAGCAATTAAATATATATGTATGTTCATAAGATTGGCAATTTAATTTGTATGATTTCCTTTATTATTTAACATAAAAATAATTAAACGAAAAATTTCAATAGTGCTATGAAAGTAATCATATAGCTCAATAATATCGAAGACTTCCAACATTTTTCATATCATGCATTTACTGTTAACATCCATAACAGCACTATTTTAATCGGAATTCATGAATTTCAGACGTTAATTATATATCCAGAAATTATTTGAAAATATATATATTTAATGTCCATGAAAAAATTTAAAAAGATTTGAAAGATTTTTCTTGATGTAGTTATGTGAGAGATTTAGAAATATCCAACTTTAAAAGTGAACACTCCACCCAATCATCATAAACATGGGAATTAATATGATTTGAATCAACACTCTTTTTTCCAATCATATTAGCTTCTAATATATATAGCTAATGACGAATGATGTCCAATAAAAAATTGGACGTTTCCAAACCTCTCACACAGCTACATCCAAAAAAAATCTTTCAATTTTAATCGGCTGTTAAAACCTTCATACTCAATTTCTAAAAGATATTTTAAAAATATATATTAAATCTCTAATTTTATATTTAAAAACTAAAAAAAGCTTGGTTTAAATTTTTAAAAAATAGATCTCAAAAAAAGTTTCATATGTCTAGAGCTAAAATTATATTAAACCGTCCATCTTACGATCAAATTACAGAAGACTGAACTTAGAACTCTATTAACTGGATTTGTAAACTGTAACGTTTTCAACTTACCGAAAACCTAAAGGGATCGTTGCTCCAGAACACACGTAAACATGGCAAATGAATTAGACAAAACCCCACAACAGCCTTCCTTGTCAAGTGGCGCTTCACGATCAATTTCAGAAGAGTAAGCAGAATCTCAGTGATGTCGAATATTATGTCATGCTAATAACCCTTAATAATCTGGAGGAGTTTTGCAGAAATCTAAAGCATTCGGACATGGTGACTGTAGCTGCATGGCCGAGGTGTTTAAAAGCGATCTCTGAGGACTGAACATTGGTTCAAAATGTCTATAAAAGAAATTGTTAGAATCGGGGCTGAAGAGAGGAAGATCTTTGAAATTTCTGGGAGACGAAAGTTGATGTGACCGGAACAAGAAATTGGGGGAGAAAGGAGACAACGGTGAAGCCCTGCTCTCCATTTCCTGATTCACATTGAAATCCCAAGGTGTATCATCTACAGATTCATCCGGCTGAGACGACGTTGTAACATCCGAGGCTTGGCGTATTATCGTGGAGTCATGATCGGCTGTGAGAATTTCACTTTTCGCACTACAAGAACGAGTATCGGAAGAGGATGAGTTCCCGGTTAGGCGCTGCACCAGAGCCATGAAATCCTGAGCTTCTGCGTGGATGATCTTAGGAGACTGCATGTAAAGTATGACTGGCTGTGATCTGTTCACGATCGGCATCGACGGAACCGCAAAGGCAGGCTTTAGAATCTTGTGAGACTCCCTGCAGATCTTCAGAGGAGGCGGCCTCGCT
>ML781598.1:397370-420008 GCA_009831015.1 Picea engelmannii | reverse complement strand
GATTATTATGGATTGACTTTATCTCTCAAATCAACTTTTACTTCTGAAACTTAAAATAAATAAATAAATAAAATATATTTAAATCTCTTTACGTAAAATTAAAATGGAATCAAAGTAAAAGGTGACTCACCTCATTTCAGATGTCCAAATGCTCAACCCTTTGAAGAAGCCAAAAATCATTTCTGAAAACGACAGTGAAGTCTAGAGAAACTACAAAGATTATTCTGGGTAAAAAGGTAAAAACTACAGAGATTATTCTCATTCAAAACCCTAGAGATATAATCTTAGAAATAAAATATCTCCTAAAAAATAAATAAATAAATAAACAGAGAAGTATTATTCCCGCTCAAAACCCTAGATATGTAATCTTAGAAAAAGAAAAGAGAAGTATTATTTCCGTTCAAAACAAATATAATTTCAAAACCACAGAGAACTAGTATGCTCGTTCCAAACCTCTGAGAAATATTAATTTCAAAACCGCAGAGAAGTAGTATTCCTTCAAAACCGCGGAGAAATATTATTTCCGTTCAAACCGTAGAGAAATATTATTCTCGTTCAAAACCGCAGAGAGATATTATTCTCGTTCAAACCCATAGAGAAATATTATTCCCGTTCAAAACCGCAGAGAGATATTATTCCCGTTCAAAACCGCAGAGAGATATTTATTACTAATATTCATAATAAATATTATTAATATTATTATTTTTTAACAAGTTTCCAATTTTCCCAATTATTTAAACTATTGCCCTTTAATAAGTCTTCAACTTTGTTCTGAGTTTATAGCTCGCATGATTGGATAACATGTTTGTTATCCTTCCCACTAGGGTTCAATTTCCTCAAAGTGGACATGTTGGTCTGTTATGATAAAGCTAGAAAGGTAGATGACCCCTGGAATAGAGTATTGATGAGTTTCGCGATGTCTCAACCCTTGCTAAGTCACAAGTTATTGGCATATTTAGCTTGAGAACTATTAGATATACACTTGAGTTATAATAACCGCAAGTAAACTTGATCTGGGATCTAATCCAGATCAAACCTACAAATTAACGATTCCGTGGTATTAAAAAAAAAAAACAAATCTCCAAGTTTAAATACAATTAAAATTAGTCTTATAAACATTAAAAAACAATTAAAATTAAAAAAATATAAATAATTTGAAATAATAAACTAAAATAATATTGCGCCATAAGGAACATACTATTTAATGAACATGACAGCAAAGTCAAAGATCTTAAAGATCTTGTCTTGAGCGACAAGAATACTATCATCGATTAACGTTTTTACCTTTTGTATGCCATTATGATTATCACATGTATTATTCATTAATGTTTTGACCTCTTTTCCGTATTAGTAACACGTAATCATGGATTGTACATAGATTTGCTATGAATGGTTTGTTATAGGGATTGGTGACGTCATAAAAGAAAAAGAGATGGATAATTCTATGATTAAAATCAAATGGATGAATGATAATGTTATAATATATTTTTGATCTCAAGTTTATATTTAGATTAGATTTTATTTTTAAAATATTTGTCATATTATTAATTTTTTTAACTTTTTAACTCAACAAAATTATGGTTAGCTTTGAAAGCTTATTTTAATGTTTTTCAAGTAAAAAAACAAAATTCTAAAGAATGACAAGTAATCACTTACTCTCTTAAGGTCTGATAGATCAATTTGGTCTTAGTGGACGTTAATCATCATCATCATTATCATCATTTTCAACATGGTTTTTTTTTTAAATATAATTGTGTTGAGAAGGTGTTCAGTATTAGAAAGATATTCATGTAACATAACATATTAAAATAATAATTATTATATCAAGACCTCTTTAACTAGTACATTGTTTTCATAATGCATTAATTGAAGCTAGGGCAAATCAAAACATAACAAATTCAAACCAATATATATTTTAATATATTTTTAATATTAATATATTTTAATACTTTAATATTAATATATTAAACCAACATTGATCTATCTTAACTGCGCAAGAGCGGAGAAGGATCAAATCTCTTGAGGTTAATTTTTTTTTTGAAGTGCAAAACTTGAGAAAAGGTTAAAGGTTTTGCACCTAGAGAGATTTGATCCCTCTAGTGTTTAATAGACTTGAGATTAAGATGAATCTATGCTAGTTTAAACAATAAATAAAATAAATTTGTTAAGACAATGAAAATTTATATTATAATTTTTTTACACAAAACAAAGAAAAATATTATAATAAATTTATAGAATAAATTAATAAAAAAAATTAAAAATTAAAAAATAAATAGATCATTATTTATGTTTAATGTGAATCCTTCAAATATTCATTACAATTAAGGTTGAATTTATTTTCCTGTATGAGATTAAGGTTAGATGTTATTATAAATGATATGAACTTCTTGTTATAACTTATAAGTAATGATAATAAAGGAGAGCAACTTTCTTGTGAATGTTATTTAAGTTGAAATAGTCTTTTGATTTTAAATTATGACCTTACAAGATTTTCTATTAGTTATAAATTTATTTGTTTTTAGATATAAAGAAATATGTTAATAACTCAAGATCCAAAAATATCTTATAAACATGAAAGTCCATCCCTTATAAAAATACTAATAAATTATTTTAAATATCCAAGTTATATTTACATACAAGTAAATTATTAAGTTATATTTACATACAATGATACACGTACATAGCAAAATTTTGAGATTACATTAACAAAAACTAAAACAAAAACAAAGACAATAATAATATTATAGGCATTTAGGTAAAAATGTGGAGAACGATTGATTTTATGAAAGAAACATAGTAATTGAAAATTATTTATGAGAGCGAAATGGTGTGAATGTAAGTTGCCATCAACCGACACAATTCTCGTGTTGAGTGCATTGGTACTCCAATTGTGCCAATAATTTCACCACTTTGAAATGGATTTTGTTAGTAGAAGATTAATTGCACATAAATGTCGTGCCTCACCGACAATTTCCATAGTAAAAATGCATGTGCATCTGAGTTTATAATATTGCAATATTGTTTTAATATTTATAAATCATGGCTTATAAGTTTTTTAATGGAAGTTTATTTGGTTGGTAAGATTGGGGTGTTGTTATTGAGTTATTAATATTTAATATTCATAAGTGATGTGTTTGTTTTTTGTGGGTCACCTCACTTGCATAAGAGGGTAGATTCATGCGGTTAGAATCGTGTGCAAGATCTAAAAAACTTTGATGAAACACATACTTCCTCATTCGAAGTTTCTTAGCCAAATAATATTCTCTATATTGTAAAATGCATTTGTTTACAGGGATAATTTCTAATTGCATCAAGAATAGTTAGGAACATTCTACAACCTGATATTGAAGAGATTATAATACCTAGATTATAATGCTCATCTCATTGTCTATAACAAGGACATCAATATATGTTAACTAATATGTCATAATAATAATAATAATTTATTTTTAAGATCACGTCCAAGTCAAACACCAAATTGGTGTATGAGACCCCTTTGTTTGTGGGACAAGGGACCCCCTCCACGCAACGATTCGACTGCTAAAGTCTACGGAGTTATACATACCCTACCCCCCTCTGGATTTGAACATGTGACCTCCAAGAAGGAAACACATGTTCTTAACCATGTAAATTAAATAATAATCATTCACAAATATATAGAAAGAACATTATAAAAAAATAAATCAAATCAAGTATTAAAATATGAGAAAACTCACGTAATTCTATTTGTCCTCACTTATGATTTTCTTTTATCAACCCATATAAAACAACAAATATGATAATGATAAATTCAATGTGTGTTAAATAATAATCATTCAAAAATATTTATGTAAAGAATATCAATATAAAATGTAATCAAAAGAAGATGAGGAAATTAAATTAATTATATTTGGCAACATTCTTAACTTTTTTATAAACTAGTAGTGTAAATAGGAAGGTGCTCCTGGCATCATTGGCTTAAAGCATTTACACAAAAAACAAAATGACCTTTTAATGTTTGTCTCTTTAGAGATTCCTTCGTTAAGGAGGAGATGAATCAAGAATCAAATATAAGTTAGTTGTAGTTAACCTTCATTAATTTATCAATAGGCCACAATCTATCTGATGGAAACACTTTACAAAATTATTTGTATAACATGATGACTTTTGGCTATGTCATTGTCATGGGGTATCTACTACATCGAAGTTCCCTAGGACTTGTACCCAACCTCATCTATAGAGACTATGCTTAGTATGAGGGTCATCTTTAACAACACATTGGAATCAATATAGAATCAATGTTTGTTGCATTTCCATGACCTTAAATCTTTGGAAGAGTTGGTCAACGCTAATATCATATGGAATATGTTTATTGGGTTTTGAACATGGATTATCATTATAAGATCTGCAAGTTATCACTATACCACAATGTGACAAACCAATAATCTTCCTTCATTTTTAAACATAAACATGATTTGTAATACATTGCAAAGATTACAAGATTTCACTCGACTATATCAGTGGGAAAATATGCTTTTTTGAGCTAGACTTTCCAAAGCTTAGGTCCACACAATTCAAAAGAAGCTCGATATTATGTTACAATTTAATGGGTTTACAAATCTTTGCAACTAAGATCACACTTAATACATTTTTCCTAAAACAATCGAAACCATGTGGATGAATAACAAGAGAAAAAAAAAAAAGGATACATTAACCCTTCTCTTTACTAGACCAAAAGTCATATAAGGTTAAGATAAGCTTCCTACTTTTATTTTCCCTTTATTTCCTTTTACTTTATCTCAATCCTTTGACATGCCTAGTTGTTTCTCACAATTCAAATTTATGAGAGGATTGATTCTCTTCCCTTTTCTTTTCGATCCATCAATTCCCTCTACTAATCCCTTCCAACAGGGATACTAGGTGATCAGGAGCCCTGCAAAATCTTCTCTAAGGTACCAATGTTAGTTTCTTCCTCTCTAAACTCTAATGACATTTTCCCTCCTTTTTGGCAGGTGATTCTTGTATCACAATGCAACAAGCATGTGCCTTCCCAACTTGGGCACATATTCAATGAAGTTGAGTTGGATTACATCATTCAACTCAAACTTCTCCGATTAAGAAATCATAAGTTGAGGTGACCTATTTTTCCAAAATCATCTATGAATTACTCTTTGTTTCAACTGCAACAAACAACCCACTTACACAAATCCATCAACCCACAAAAGATGAACATTTTTTTGGAGAGATTTGAACCTCTGTGGGAGAGTATCACTACTCATCTTTATTAACCAAACAAACCTTCATTGATATCCAAGCCCACAATGAATAAATTTTATATTTCACTTCAATTAAGTTATGTTTAATGCACTACATTTAGTCGGTGTTTTATTTTAAGTTGGTTGACTAGCAAATACCAATAACCACATATCCTTGTGGTGTAGAATAAAGGGCATTCATTCTACCTTGCTTCTCAACCACAATTCTGATAGGAATTCAAGAGGAAATTTTATTTCTGAAAATCGCTCTAACCACAAACTGCAAACTTACACATCACAAACTTTAACATTAAAGTAAAATTGAATTTCTTAATTAACCCATAACCAAAATCCCAATTTAAAGATCATTTTTTTTCCAAATTTTAGAGAAGATAGTTGGAAACAAGACAATAACCATTTTTCTAAAAAGAAAATTTCCCCATTATATTATAAATATAACTATTACATCTCATGGATCACATAAACTATCAAAGTAGGACTATAGTTACTGTGTCAGTACAAAAAACATGAGAAGGAAAAAATACATTCACATGATCACTGCTCTAACACGACAGGGAAGAAATAAACGCTTACAAACACTATCAAAAAGTTGGACTAGTTAAGTGGGATGTGTTCTCTATGGCCCTCCATGCCATTTTCCCAGCTGAAAAAAGTGATCTTGCCTTCAAGTTCTAGAAAAGACTTCTTTGATAATATGTCAGCCTCTTTGTTGTGAACCCTGTAGATATGATGGAAGCTTATATCCTAAAAAATTTTAATTAGGCCCTGTACTTTGCCCTTCCATCCCTCTATGGCGCATGCTTGTAATCTGCCTCTTTTATTTAGTCAGTCTATGACCACTTTTGAATCGCCAAGGATATGCAGTTTAGAATATGAAAGGTGTTGTGTTACAGTCAACGTGGCCCAAACATCCAAAATCTTATCTTTTGTGTTTGTACCTTGACCACAATTCATTATCCATTTGGTAACATAGGAACCATGAGTTTTTAGATACCCCCCTGCGCCACAATGTTTCCCATCTGCGTCGGTTGCCCCATCAAAACATGCTATGGTGAAACCTTCTTGATGTGTAAAGTCACAAGGATGGGTTTGTAGTGGCTTTTGAATGCCCGGCTTCCAAAGGAGAGCGCCCAAAATTTTAATGGTTACCCGATTGATAGAGGGAGGAGTATCCTCGAATTGTGCAGAGTTTCTCTCCAACCATAAAAACCAACATGTGAGAGCCGGAAGGTATGGGATATTTGTTTTATCTGTTTTCCAAAGATTAAAACCATCCATCAGAGTTATGCCATTCCAAATATCCTTTAGGTGTAAGAGTGTTTTTAATCTCTTCCAAGTAGAAATGGTGAAGCAACATGAGATAAAGAGATGGTTTGTGTCTTCAGAAGAACCTTTGCAAAGTGTGCAATGGCTGGGACCTTCCTATCATTTTCTCTATAGAGTCTCCCATGAGTGTATCTTCCCCTCAATTTCCATCCAGGTAAAAAATTTTATTTTTAGTTGAATAGACCATTTCCATAAGCCACGCCTCAATCCTTTTATGACATTGTTGTCCTGAGTGGTAAGAAAAGCTAGATATACATTCTTTGCAGTTAGATTACCGGAGTGGTAATCTAATACCAAGATAAATAACAACGAGGACAAATGACAACCCTGACATAAACCTCGACCGCTCCTGAAGAAGTTTGTCGCTTCCCTGTTTACTAAAATTGCAAAGGAAGATGAGGATACACAACTCATTATCCAGTTGATGAGTTGAACATCAAAATCTGATTGTAGCAAAATCAATCTCAAAGTATCCCAGTCAACACAATCATATGCTTTTTGTAAGTCTAGCTTTAGGATAATAGATTTGTAATTCTTCTTCTTAATGCTATCAAGACATTCGTGAGCAGTGCCAATGGCATCCAATATTTTCCATCCTTTTAGGAACCCAAGCTGTTCTGGAGCTATGAAGCTAGAAAGGATGGGTTTGATACGATTTGCAATTATTTTAGATATTAATTTGTAAACAAGATTGCAAACAGAGATGGGTTTGTAGTTGTTGAAGGTAGTCAACTTGTTTGACTTCAGAATGAGTGAAATAAAGGTAGAGTTGAGACCTCTAATTACCTTCCCTTTAGTTCTATATTCCTCTACCATTTCCAACATATCAGTCCCCACAAGATCGAAAAAGACGGTGAAAAACTCCATAGTCCGTCCATCATGACCTGGACTCGTATCTTTATTAAAGGAAAGTAGCACTTCCTTTAACTCTTCTAAGTTGACAGGACGAGCTATTGTGATTTATTTTGTATTTGTTACCATGGGAGGAAAGATCCCAACAAGTCTGCATTGATCCATTGTTAAGTGTTGACCCTGTGCTTTGAAAAAATTACTAAAATACTTCACGGCCTCGACTTTTATATTCTCATGTCCTGAGTGATTGTGTCTAGAGGAGTCTTCGATCTCCCAAATGTGTTTTTTATTTTTTCTAAAGCTGGCATATTGGTGAAAGAACTTCGTGTTTTGATCTCCACCCTTAATCCATATAGCTCTGTTGCGTTGCCTCCATAGTTCTTTTTTTGGTCTAAGGATGTTGTTGTGCTCATGTTCCAAACAACTTAAATTTTTTTATGTATCTTCTGTTAAGTCACCACTGACCCAATGCAATAAAATATCATTTATATCGGATTCCAATTGTTCCATTCTCAACAGGTTATTCCTATCTTTTCCTTGATCCATAGCTTGGTCCTTTTTTTTAGATCCTTTAATTTCCAGAGGATTCTACGTTGTCTGCCACCTTCAGATAGATACAGTGGGTCAGACTAGATATCATGTACTAGGGATATATAGCCTTTATCCATTAGCCACTATGGATGGATCTTGAAAGGGTAGGGACAAAATTTAGGCCCGATCTCTAACTGTAATAGTATAGGGGCGTGATCAGATACATAGGGGTATTCCACCCAAGAGCGATGTATACCTACATCTGAGAGTAGCGCTTCCGATACATAGAATCTATCCAAACATTTTGCAATAGAGCTAGACCCTTGGCGGCCATTCCTCCAAGTAGGGACGATAATTCCCGGTTGTACATCGACTAAATGGTTGTTTTGGAAGATTTCTTTGAAGTATTCTGAAAGTGGCCCAGCCTGTGTCGATCCACCCCAAATTTCACTAGGTGAAATTCATGTCTCCAGCTATGATTAGATTTTTATGTAACAGAATGTCATTGTCCTTGACCGTGTTCCTGAAATTCTTCCTCTCCACGCACGAGCCATAAGTATTTGGTATTATAATATTTCTCTTATTGGCAATGTAATAACATGTCAATAATATGCCACCAAAAGATAAGTAAGGTACCCGATCAAATTTAACTGGGTCCCAAGCTACCAAGAGCCCTCCCAAGGTCCCTACAGAGTTAACATCACAGGCCGAAGGCCACTCATGTAAGTTCTCTCTTTTTGTTCGGGGACCAGGGTTTCTTGTAATAAAATTATGTCTGGATGAGTTTTGTCCAAAATACGTCTCACAAAGGCCGTTTTTAGGGAGCCTCCCACTCCTCGAAGATTGAGGGATAAAAAAATCATTATCTCTCCCTGGAAAGGGCCTTCACTGCTCTAAGTGCCCCATAGTTTGTGGAAGAAAAAACATAATCAGGTAGTTGGGAAGAGGAGGAATTGGACTTATTCCTAACGCTATAGGTTTTATCAGTGAGTAATCTATCCCCAAGCCACATGATCATCCATATTATTTTCCTATGCCCGAAACAACCGATCGGGAGGTGTTGGTTGTACCATCAAGTGGAAGTTTTTTATACACTGACTTACCCAAGTATATTGGAAGAGGGATAGTGGATGAGTGGTCATGCAGGTAAGGTATTAAGGAGTCAAGAACCTCGTTTAATGAAGAGTCTGTTTCTGCAGATTCTTGATAACTGGGAATAGTGGCGGAAGACTTGAGGTGGTAAGTGGGAGAAATGGTGGGGGGAAAAGAAAGTCGGGTGTTCTCCTGTGCTGGAGAGGAAGCATTTAGTGTAGATGAGATTTCTATGGGGATCGGAACCCTAGGGGATTCCTGTGCTTCTAGGACCGATTGTAGAAAACTCCTAGGATTTGTTGCCTTTTATATTATGGTGTCCCTATCAATAGACCCAACAACCATCGTAACCCCCTCCAGGGGTCCCCCCTCAAAAGTAGTATTCACCTTCAACTAGTCTAAAGCATCCAAAACCTCCCTTTCCAAACACGTTAAAGAGAAATAAAATAAAGGGCAATGAGAATGTATCTTACCCGTAACCGTTTCTGGAGGAGTGGGAGAGATGGAAATATCCACAGGGAAATGGAAAGATCTGGAAACATTTTTGGTTGTCTCCAGAGACGAGTTATATAATAACTCTTGTTGTTCTAAATCTTTTGTATCTTTCGGAGAGTTCCATCCACTACAATCCTGACGAAGGTGACCAGTTCTGTGATAGAGGTTGCACTTGAAGGGAATGTCGAGATAATCAAGTCATTGGTTGGTCTTTCTGCCTCACCAGTCTATCTCTAGAACTTCCGATAAACCATGGTGTATGTCCATATCGACCAAAACTAGGGCCACTTTTCTGTTTGTAGATTTTATATTGACATTATCCACAAAGATAAAAGTACCCAAAGCGTTGCCTATAGCCTTGAGCACAGGTTCATTCCACAAGTGAATGGGGAGGCCTGGAAGGAGCACCCACAAGTGGCACTATTGAAAATACTTGACAGTCGGGTTGAAAGATATGCGCCATTTCTTTATCATGAGACTATTGCCTCCCATAATCCATCTGTGTTCTAATAGTTTGGTTTGGTCCTTCGAAGACTTGCAAATGAAACCAAGCCAGCCTCTGGTCAAATAGAGGAATTCCGATGTGTATCCCAGAAGGGGAAACCAATGGGTTTGGACCCATTCCTGCATGGGGATATTGATTAGAAATCAGTAGGATACCCTTCCAACAATACCATAGAGGACGAGCCGAGCAACCTCTTCTAGCCCGACATCTGATCCCATAACCAGTTTTCGGTGTGCCTTGACCGATTTCCACAGCCTTCGAGTATTAATTTTTTTCCTTGTGGAGTATGTAACCTTGGTGTATGTAGGAAGAGATGCCTTCACATTGTGTGTGTTATCTCCTCTGTCTGCAAATGAAACCTTAGAGTTTTTACGTGCAGAGTTGACAACTCATACAACAAATATAAATGTATGTTGCTAACATATACATGGGAGTATCCCATTTGAGGTAGCCACCAAGATATTAAGGAAGTATATAAATATATGTGGCCATTACATAGAAAAGTATCCATTTGAGGTATACATCAAGATATTAAAAAAAAATCATCATTGTTGACTTTATTTACACAATATAACCAAACTATTAAGGAAGCATATAAATATAGGTGGCCATCACATAGACATGGGAGTATCTCATTTGAGGTAGCCACCAAGATATTAAGGAAGTATATAAATATATGTGGCCATCACATACACATGAAAGTATCCATTTGAGGCATACATTGAGATATTAAAACTAGCATACCCTCAAAGTAGGGGAAAGGAAATACCAAAGTAAGATGGGCATTTATGTTATTAAAGACTGTGAGATTTTATTTGTGTGTGGAAGATGAATACTTCAAAAGGTCCATTTTTTATCCCACATCTCCTTAATTATCTTGTGAAATATTTGCAACGATATTGTAAGTCCAAGCATGGCCACTGCAATAATTGCAGATATGTGATTGTGACTTTTCAAGAGAGAAATGGAAGAGGAAGAAGAGACAGTGATAGACAATGAAGGTGGGAGAAGAAGTGCCCTTAAAAACTCATTGGATGTAATTAATCATATGACAGACTATGAAAGATCCCATAGAAGCTACCTGAATGAGATAAACATTAATTCACATCTATTCATGTTAATTTTACTAAATTATCTATAAATCTCTGGTTAAAAAGGATCTTTGTTCTAAATCTCTTGTTAATTATGCAATCCTTTAAGCAATAACTGAACTAGGATTTTTATTCAATAATATTTTTTTGTAATCCTAATATTTAGACAAGTTTTACAATATCAAAATTTAGTTAAAAGTAACTAGCTATGAGAATCCATCCTAGTTTGATAATTCTAGATTAATTTGTCAAGAGGTAGTGTGGAAAAAACCAATAAAACTTTTGCTAATGCTACTGAAAACATAAATGAATAAATTTAAAGCTAAAAATTAACATTTAACAAAGAAATATAAAATTACTTGCACAAATTGTCCAGAAGCTCCTTAGATGGAAGAGCATTTCAAGAAGGTACACTTACGAATCAATGAAGCCCCAAAATTTCATTGAAGGAAAAAATATTTCATCAAAATGGCAGTAGAAACTATTGAAAAAACTTAATAGAAATGACACTACCAGACCCACAAAGGAGACCAATGATAAGGAACAAATGCAATGCAAGGTGTAAGTGTATTATTTGAAACAAATGAAGCCATGAACATCCAAAATTAAGTACATATGAAATTACAGAAAAAGATTCACATGCTTCTAGCTTACAATATGTAAATAAAGGAGCACAAAAAGAAAGTAACTCTCCATAAGATGAGGCCCTCCTAAAAACCATGAAACTAAGTACTTAACTACTTATGACATATAAATTTCACAATGAATTGGCCATGACAAATGCATTTACATACCTGGCGTCATGGGCGTTTTGGGACAAAGGCAATGTATGAAAAAAGTGCTCAATGTCCAAATTCAAGGTTGCATTATCATGTACATTAAGAAATAAAATGCAGTGTGATAGATGGAAACAACCATGGGAAGTTTTAACTATTCAAAGAAAATATGGCATGCAAAAAAGGCCTAAAATGACATGGCAGAAAAAACAATGTAGCCTAAACATTGGCACAAGATGGGGCACGCTACACAACTATCGAGACAATGTAAAGATAGTGTCTATTGAAAACATATGCTACTTATAAAACTTTATGTCAAGCATATGAGACTATCATACTCTATCACTGGACCACTTATATGAGGCTATGTGACTCCATCATTGACCCATTCATCTTATGGAATATTACCAATCATACATCGATGAAAAAGTCACTAGAGATTCTCACTAGGGAAAATTTGATTCTCATGTAGACAAAGGCGTACTTGTTGGTTAATCAAGTACAATGGAAGCATACAAGTGTTACAATATAAGGCTCAACAAAGTTGTGGAAAGCATCAATGTAATAGTTGATGAAACAGGTGGACGAAAAATTAAATGAAGAAGAAAAGGAATCAGTGGAACAGGTTTATGAAGAAGAAGAAAATGATGAAGAATCAGTAGAAGGGGGAGATGAAGAAGATCATACAGAATTAGAAGAGCAAGTTCAGCAAGTCCCTCCAAAGACACCTAGCAAACGGGTACAGAAAAATCATCCTTCGGATCAGATTATCGGAAACAAGGATGCAGGAGTTGAGACTAGAAGAAGAATGCGTTCACCAAAACATCTGCACCTAACACTCTTATCTACAATTGAACCAAACAGTTTTGAAGAGGCCAACAAGAATGAATTCTAGAAAAAGGCCGTGAATGAATAATTGGATCAAATAGAGAAGAATGACACTTGGTAATTGGTTCCAAGACCAAGGTACAAGAATGTGATTGGCACAAAGTGGGTTTTCATAAATAAATTGAATGAAGATGGATAAGTTAAAAGGAACAAAGCTAGATTGGTATGTAAAGGATATGCACAGATTGAAGGTATCGACTTTGAAGAGACATTTCCCCCAATTGCCAGAATGGAAGCAATCATATTGATACTAGCTTATGCATGTTCAAAGAATATTAAAGTGTATCAGATGGACGTGAAAAAACTTTTCTGAATGGAGAACTAGAAGAATAAGTCTACATTGAGCAACCAGAAGGATTTCAGTTATCAAAAAATGAAGATTATGTTTGCAGATTAAAGAAGGCCTTGTATTGTCTCAAACAAGCCCCTAGAGCATGGTATTCCACACTGGACATATACTTACAACAGAAAGGGGTTAGACTCAGATACAAAACCTCTTCCAAGGGAATCCTTTGAGTATCTTCGTTGGAGACTCAGATTAATTTCTACTCCAAAATGAATTCTTTTGAATTAGAAAGCACCATAAAGAGGATAGTTCATGTTGGGGGAGAAGTTCCAGGAAGAGTTCAGTCAGGGGGAGCACCCCCAAGGACAATTCAGTTAGGGGGAGCATCCTTAGACAAGAAGTTACCTTCTCCATTGATGTCAAAGGGGGAGAGATTCATCAGATGCAAGATAGAGAGTTAGATTCTTGGAGAGAGAGAACAGAGGCATGGTTCCAGGGGGAGCGATGGTCATAGAGGGAGCATGAGTGATATGACTTTAATATTACATCAAAGTGTTTCCACCAATTCCAAAGGGGGATAGTGTTGATTAATTGGGTTGGTTTTCATTGATGTCAACCCTTGCAGCAAGTCAGGTAGCAAATTTCAGTAGCCCCAACAGTATGGTTAATGGACTTTAGTTTGATTGATGTAGAATGGTATGAAGTTTAATATATTTGCAGGTAATACTATTCTATATGAATAGTACATGTCATTCCATTTCCGGTGATATGTGGAACGCCACATAACTCCTCACAATTAGAGAGTTATGGCCTTGTGAAGTTGGAGAACCCTCATGAGTTATCTAGAAGGTCAAAGTAGTCAAAATTATTCTAGAAGCTCCTAGAAGAAGTTGACTAGTCAAGTGAGTAAAACTAGGAGTTAATCATGGGTTAAGTTGTTGCAATAATAAAATAATTAAAAATAAATTAGTTGCAACTAGAAGTGGAGAATTTACTATTTGTAGCAAAGTGGGTTAGAAGTGGACAAGTGGTTAAAAGTGGGTTAACCCTAAAAGAAAGAAATTGGGTTAAGTTGGTTAGAATGTAACCCCTTGAGGAAGCTACATGGAAGTATAAATAAGAGAGAAAGGCTCTCTTATTAGCACCTATTGAATATCATTGAATATCTATTTTGTGAAAGGTTATTTGAGAAGGTATTATTGATAGAGAAAAGTGTGGCAGAAAAAGTGCGGCAGAAAAAGTGCAGAAGAAAAATTGCGGCAAAAAAATTGTAGCAGAAAAGTGCAGTAGAAAAACTGCAACAGGAAAAGTGTGGCAGAAAAAGTGTGGCAGAAAAAATGCGGTAGAAAAATCGCGGCAGAAAAAGTGCGGCAAAAAAATCGTGGCAGAAAAAATGCAGCAGAAAAAGTGCGGCAGAAAAATCGCGGCAGAAAAACCGTGGAAGAAAAAGTGCGGCAGAAATCGCGGTAGCATAATTGCGACAGCAAAACCGTGGCATCAGAATGCTACAAGAAAAAAAAATGTATGGTTTTCATATGTGTAGTGTTGAATTTATGAATCTGGTTGAGGGTGTTCCTTGTAAATCTGTTGGATGCCCTCTTAGAAGTTTAGGGCTTGTTGTAGAGTTGATCAGAGGCAGATCTACTGAAGTTTAGTATTGGTTCATGTTTGAGGGATTTTGGTTGAGGTATGTTGCTAAAGTTATTGGTATAGATAGAGTTTGTATAACAGTGAGGTTCTAGAATATGGTTTGAGGTACAGACCCGTGGTATAGTTTTTGAGGTATATGTGATCAGATCAGATTGGTTGATGACTATACAGTGACAGATTTGACAGAACAGGTTGTGATAGTGACATATTCAGTTTCTACATTTGGCACTTATATTTCAGGGAGGTTGGACGGGGAAATGATAGGTGGTTGTAGCCACCTTTCAATTTTATTCGGAGAACATAGCGGGTTGTAGCCTCCTTCTGGTTGTAGCGAGAGAATTGAGGAGTTGGATCTTCCCTCAGGTTGTAGCCTAAAAATAAGGGGCCAGAGCCTCCTTCCAGTTGCAGCTGGAAAACAAAGGAAGTTGGTTCTTCCAATGAATGTAATTCTTAAAGACAAATAAGAAAAAACATTATGTGGTTTTCTCTCGCATTGGATTTCCACGTAAAAAAAAAAACCTGGTGTATTGTGTATGTGTATGATTGTTCATTTGTTCATGGTTTATTTACTCTGCACTTATTGGATGATAATGCTATATTGATCATAAAGATAAATAACACTTTAATATTGTGGTTAAANTAATCCAACAACAAAAGGGTATCATGGATGCAAATATTGTGGACCTTCTATAAAGGATAGGTGGTAAAAAGACCTATGAAATTCGATGTACAACTATTCAAGGGTATTCCTCTCGGAAGACCACCCTTATAGAAGAATTTCATCCTCTTTCAATGGTAAACCAGAGAGAACATAGAGACCTAAAATAATGACACCAACAGATTAGAATAGGGCATATGACATAGAGAAGTAGAAGGAAATGGTAGAATTATTTGATTCAAATGGGGAACCTATGTTCGATGATCCTGAAGTTTTTGACACCTATGTTGATAAAATGACCATTGGGATGAAAAAGAAATATGTATTTTATGAGATTCCATATTGGGAGCATCTTAAGATTGGTCACTTACTAGATCCCATGCATATATTCAAAAACGTTTCATCTTCTTTATGGAGGCACATATCATGGGATAAAAGAGACACAATGGTTGTCAGGAGAAATATTATTACTTCGAATACTAAAAAAAGACATTGGACAAGACACAAAAATAGAGGAGAGGTTGGTGCTTCTTGGTCTTTTAAAGAAGGTGATGTTCCCTAGATTTTGAAGAAAGATGATCTTTTTATGGCGAAGGAAGTTATATTAGGTGTGAAGGAACCTTTTTTATATGGGTCGACTCTATGACGTCGTTTCCGTGTAGATGAGAATTTGTCGACATTGAAATCATATGACCATTTGAACCCTCTAAGGGTATGTATGTTGAATACATGATTCTCCTAGTTTTATATTGACATCAATAAAAATATGTTATGCACTCACAGTTTTATGTAAATTAATGATGTCTATGTCTATTTTATAGTGTCATTATCCTTTGTTGGTGTGTGGTTGTGTGAAGCATGACTTCCCCCAGAACCTATGACGTGCCATATCAAAATTATCTGCATTTGTACATTGGATCACATCAAGGGAGAGTCATATGGATAACATGCCATGGTAGCACTGAGAGATAGTTGAGATTGTTTGTATGTTTGAGAAGGAACTTCCCACAAATTTCATGGACTTTCAAGTCCATCTTCTAATTCACCTACATGATGAGGTTGAATTAGTTGGGGTGCTCTCATGTCATTGGATGTTCTTCTTAGAGAGGTATGTGAAAAAATTGAATGGGTTTGTTCGATAAAGGACAAAACTAGAGGGCTCTATGGCAGAGGGGTACATAGTATATGAGTCGTTCTATTATGCCAGTGAGTACATCAAGCAAATTGACGACACAGAAGGGGTAGTTGTTTGGGACGACCATCAAGATGAGGACAAAAGGGAAGGAGAGCTACTCCAAACGAATGGAAAAAAGGCACTTGATAAAGAGTAAGTCAGTTATATTTTATCAATTTAGTACAAAGAAATTGTTTACATTGAAGTTGGTCATATATTTTTCATCCCATGCTATTTTTTTTGAATTATTTTATACATTGGTGAATTTAGAAATTTTGATGTCATCAATAAATTCGTTCTTTAAATTGATAATATATATTTGATCTCATGCTATTCGTTTTGAATTTTTGTATACATCAGTGAATTTTGAAATGGATGCCATCAACAAATTCTTTCTTTACAACACAGAGGCAACATGAAAATGGGTTTTGATGTATGAAAAAAAAAGAAGGAAATGGGATAGTGACAAGAACACATTTAGTCGGTTGAATGGTAGAAGCATGCCTTATCTTGATAATTTAAAAGAAAATATGCCAAAAATATGTCCCAACAGTTGGGTGGTTGACCATATACAAGATAAATATGCGATGTCCACTTGTAACCCACATGGAGAAGATCTGGATGCACTAAACATAGAGATCAAGTGAAACAACTCTATAATAACCTCTCTGAGTACGACATTCTATTTATAATATTGTACATTTGAATTGTAACATGTATTATGTTTTTATTAATGCTTCAGTTATTAGACATATGACACCACCCTTTGTTCACATTTTTACAGGTTCATTTATTCCCATCTATGTGGGAATATGGACATCATTTTCACACTGAGTATGTTGATGAAGGCCATATCACACAATATTGTGGAGTGGAGGTCGAGTTCGACCAATCTATTCGCGCTAGCCACCGTGATGAAAACCTGATAGAGGGGAAGTTAGGTTACATTAGAAAAGATACAAGAGATCGTGCAAGTGGACTCTCATCATTTCAATGTGTTATTTTTTGTTGCAATTGGTGGGATACCTTCGACTGAAGAAATGTAAAGGAATACCATGATAGTGGGATTTAATACATTAACTCTAAAAAAATGTGGGTTTAAAGTAAGGAGCCTTATGTTTTCCCAAAACATTGCAACCAAGTGTTCTTTTACCCAGATGTGCTGGATGAGGATTGGTGGTTCGTACTGATACATGATCCAAGATATAAACACTTTTGAGAAAAAAAAATGTTACAATGCCAGGCAAGGAAGATAATCAGGGTGACGACAAGGAAGACTAATTTCATGTAAATGATTTGTTTGGACATTTATATTGTGGATGTGTCATTTATTATGGGTATCTATTATGGACAACAACGTTTTTATTTCCTTCATTTTATAATTATGTTGGATATGAAAATTTAACAACCATTTACAACCACCATATTGAAAATACATTAAATAGACGTGCAAGCATAACGTTTCGTTTTGATATATTTTCATTGTCATATTCATTGTTTATTATAGAAAATTCATGTTGTATTGTATTAAAATATGTTTATGTTAACCTTTGAATTACTAAGCATTAATTGAGATATCACAAAGTTGGTGGTGTACAATAGTGAAAAAATATTTTAAATTATACTTTATTTAAGGAAAAATGAATATATTAAAAAATATTCAAACCTCGAAAATTTTATTGTTTAAGAAAATCAAAATTTAAATAAATATATACTTACTTTGATGGAACTTCTAAGGACAATTCCATCAAAATAACTTCGTGCAACATCAACATTACTAGTGCTAATATCATGGCCTTTCCCACCTTAACTAGCGCAACTATCATGGCCTTCACCTATTCCACTCCATCCTTTAGTTTTATAATCATATAAACTTATATTAATAATTATTTTTGCATTCTCCTTGAAATAATTGTCGATATAGGAAGGATATGGAAATTCTAAAAGAGTCTTCTTCTATAGCTTAGTCATAGTTAAGGAAAATTTTAATGATCCATATTTATTTAAAAGTATATAATCATTTGTCAATTTTACTAATTCTTAAAACATTAATTATAAAATGTTGGGTGATATTATTTTTTAATAAAATATTCATAAAGTCTATCTTGGAGTAAAACATTGTGAAACCATATTATCGAAAATGTATATACCAAAATGTATTATTATTCTCTATATTTATTATTTCAAATTTAATTGAATAAATTTAATATATTATAATAGTTGGATAATATAAATTAACAAAATCTTTGGAAAAATTAAATATTAATAAAATATAATCATTGTTATTTTAGTAAACAATTATATTATAGCTTTGTCTTATGATCTTTGAATAATAAAAAATAGCATTATTATTACCTTATCAATATTATTTTTAGCGAATAATTATGTTATAATGTTATTATTATAATATATGAAAAATACATAATATTCAAATCACAATCATTTCACTCATCATATTTAAGTATTTTTGTTTCTAAACATGTTTAATCAACATATTGTATTTTGTTGGACAACAAATAATTCACCTTGAACAACAATTAAACATTATATGGTATTAATGGTTATAACTTTTTGCAATCACAATCCAAATTGAACGCTTTCATAAAAGTAAAGTTAAACATTATATGGAAACTATAAATTTAAATGAGTAGTACATATCAAATTTCACTTAAAAACAGAGAAATTATTAACAATGTTCGTCTTTAGCATACTCATATTACATTTTATCAATAAAAAAACAACAACAACCACAACATTATATGAAAAACACAATATACATGAGCGATATACATATGAAGATACATCTCAAACATACATCTAAACAAAATATGAAATAAACATGTCATATATAGATCTCCAGTCAAATAAAAAACAATCAGTATCAATGCCAATCAGTACCACTACTAGCTAGGTTCACCACTAGAGCCAGGTGCATCAATGTCTCTACTACCATAGGTAGAGCCTCTATCAAGAACAACTATCTCATAAGAAAATGTCAACATAAGTGCACTATCAAGTGTCTCTATATCAATATCATGAATATGTGCATCAACAGTAGCCGATGTGATCATAGTGTCCAAAGCAGCATAAGCTTGTGGCACATGTGGAGGAAGAGGATGAAGAGGGGGATCGATGGGTGATGAAACGTGTGGAATAGGAGAAAGAAAATGATTGGTAGATGGTGACACAAGAAGAGGAAGAGGGGGAGGAGGAGGATCAGACATGGATACAAGTTCAGACACATGTGGATGGGAAACATGAGGAGGAGAAGGAGGAGGAGGAGGAGGAGGATCGAATGTGGATACAGGTTCAGACACATGTGGAGGGGAAACAGGAGGAGGAGGAGGAGTAGAAAATGTGGATGGACAATCAGTAGATGATGAAACCGATTCATGTGGAGGAAAATGATCAAGAGGATGGGGAGGATCATGTGGTGGAGTAGAGGATGTGGATAGCTTTTTTGATGACCTAGATGTAGTGTGATCACGAGCACCAGACCTCAACGTATCTATGAGGTTGAAAAAATATGATGCATCAACATCGTCATGCCATGAGGAAAACACCTCCATGTAGTAGAGAGCGCATCTACTTGTAATATGTCTCTAGGGGGTATAGGTACAACCCCGTGACTAGTCATGACACGACATAGCTCATCTTCCACCTCTAGCCAGGCTCTTGAATATGGCCTACATGGCATGTGTGGTCTCTGTACTACTGGATGTTGCTCCTCTGCTTCCTCCATCATCTCATCCTCATGTTGGTGAGGCGCATCCCCAACATATGTGCCAAAATCTGCAAAACAATAGATAATAGTTATAAGACATTTTGAAACAAAATGTTACAATAAATTACACGTGTATTAAATAAGACATAAAAATATGCAAATAGATTCATCAAAACATAACAATAATATTTCCTCTCTCATTTGTTGGCTCCTCTGTTGAAAATTGAATGTTTCAACATCCTCTCCATTCTATCCCCACATATGGGTACTCTACAATATCAAGGACAATGTTGTCCTCACTAGACAATAAATCAATAATCGACCTTGCCATAGGAGTAATGAGATACTTGGATTGGCCCCTCTTGGGCATCAACTACCCCCACATGCAAATACGTTCATCAAGCATAAGCCTAGTAAGAAAGAGGGGTACCGGTGGCCGACTGACATGAACCCTCTCAAAACATAGTGTATACAAATCAAACACAAATGGGAAGAATCTCATCCCCCAAAAAATAGAGCGATAGTGATCTAATGCACGAAAAAAATTGTCTCAAAACAAAATCCACCCACCTAATCAATCAAGGCTCCCACAATAAACTATCTACATAATACAACATAGGGAAACTAGTGCACTGCCCATTAGATCTATACTGTGACAGTGACGAGAGAATATAACAAAGGAACCTAACATCCTCTATATCAAATGCGCTTATCCACAGCTGACCATCTTTAACTTGGAACTCTAAAGATGAAATAATATATGAACTGAGATATCTATGCACATATGCCAGTGAGATCTCTCCTACAGCATCGGGCGGTAGCGTAGGGAAATGGGGAAAATACACCCCCTCCTAGAAAACCCAATGATAAAATATGCATCCTACTAAGTGGGATGATACCACGTATCCAGACCGACTCTGAACCCCTATCTCCCATGATCCCATCATTGGATCAACTGTTGTAACAATGAAAAGTTCTCCCTAAGGGATCTTCCCTCCTAATTAAACTTCAGGAGGTCAATGTCCATCAAAAGGTCATGAGTATGTTGTGAAATCGTGTGAGGGCAAGCCTCCCTAGCCTCCCACTCATGCACATAAGTATATGTCTCGACCAGTCGTCGCCTTGCCTCCTCCTACTCTCGTCATCATCATCTTTGGTTCACATACAAATATTGTTAGGCACATATAAAGATAAAATAAATTGAAATTATAAAAAAAAAATACATATATAAATGACGTGTGTTTAAAAAAATCCATTTTTTTTTTTTTTTGCAAATAAATATATAAAAAAATTGGTTCTCCCCCAATAGTTCATATGCCTCATGTTCGATGCGCTATAGTATAGCAACAACACCGCTAAGAGGTGTGTCCCATGGGAATATTTGCACCAATGAATTCCTTTTATTAGTAACAGTTCATATCGTTAACAAAGACACACCGCAAAGCTAAAATTTATATCGCACAAATCCACGGTTCCCTTTGTTAAACCAAATGCACCGGTGCACCATGTCTACTATAGCAATGACATGTTGTCTACTAATGACGTTGATTTATGAAATCGGTGTGTTTGGTGGACTGATGGTCACCACTAAGCTAAACTTCAATTTCACAGTTGAATCGATGTGACAGGTTACTATTAACGCACCAGCACTACCGTGATAGTGGAGCACTGACATTTTGTATATCGGTGCATTGTAAAGGATAGAACACCATGAAAATTGCGTCAAATGAGATGCCCCGCTATGAAAATTCGAGCAATATATGTCTCGGTGTGTTTCTAGACACAAGACCAGTGCATCTAATTACAATGGTTGCACCGCTACGTTAAATTTTATAAATCGTTATGTAAGTGGTGACCTTAGTTAAATGAAGTGTACCAGTGGGTAATGTTAAATGACACCAGTGCGATTTGTTCGGTGCATGTATGATTTTTATAAAGTATGGCATTATGTTTGAATATTGACGTTCCAGGGCGTTGTGTGTCTTGTTCACATCGGTGCGATTTGGTGCAATTTGTTCACCACTAGGTTAAATTTTCATACAACATTGAGCTAGTGGTGCGCGATTAATGAATTGAAATGTGTCGGTATGAGTAGAATCCCATTGTGCTTCAGTTTCGGGAAGTTCTGAAGGATGCATCGCATTGTAAAGGATAGAGCACTTCGGACAAGGTGTTCGATGAAACACCCCACTATGAAAAATTAGAAAATATATGTCCTGACGTGTTTCTGTATACATTTCGGGTGCGTTGGATTACAATGGTTTCACTGCTACATCAAATTTTATAAATCGTTATGTTATCGATGTCGTTAGTTGAGTGGAGTATAACGGTGCAT
>ML781598.1:373810-392392 GCA_009831015.1 Picea engelmannii | reverse complement strand
ATGTAAGTTTTCTTGGGCCACTCCAATGGTTTTGTGAATTTGTCGACCTTCCAAAAAACCAAACTGTTCCTCAGAGACTGATTTGGATAGGAGGGATTTTAGTCTTCTGCTTAAAATCTTTGTCACCACCTTATATATACTCTTACAAAGGGAGATGGGCCTAAAGTCCTCAAAAGTTTGCAGTGCATCCTTTTTTGGAATTAGAGAAATAAATGTGGCTTTGAGTGGAGTATGCATAATTCCATTAATACGAGATTCCTCTACCACCTTGAGAATGTCTTTCCCAATAAAATAAAAAAGTCCCAAGAAGAAATCCACAGACCAATTGTTTGGACCTGGACTCTTATCTTTTTGGAAGATATGAATTACCTCTTTTAATTCTTCTTTTGTGACTTCTTCCATGAGTACCCTATTATCGTATTCCTCTACAAAACGTGGTAAAAAGAGTGCTAAATACACAATTGCATCCATGGAGATTTGATCATCAGCTTTGAATAATGTTTCGAAATGATTTGATCTCAATTTAATCAACTCCTCAAAGGACGAGTGTTCCCTTCCATTTTCTTCCTTGAGGCTCCATATGGTATTAGCCATTTTCATCCCTTTTTCATATGCTTAAAATAATTTTGTATTTCCATATCCATTCTTCAGCGAAAGGGCCTTACTTTTTAAATGCCATTCTTCCACCTTTGCTTCTAACAATTTATTTTTGGCCTTCTCTAAAGCGACCAGTTCTTCTTTTGTTTCCTGTTATGAATAACCTCCACCTTCTGATTCATAGTGTTTCTGAAGGGATGCTTCGATGTTTATAATCTCATGTTCTTCTTCATTTTTTTTCCTCTTGGACCACTCCATAGTGTCCCTTTTAAGTCTTTTTAGATTTCAAACTGAACTGCAGCCCTAACCTCCTGACTGATTGGGATCCATACTTCCTTGAAAAATTTCAGAAAGTCCTCTTCCTTAAGCCAAGTTGAGTTGAAATTGAAATGGATCGTTGGTTTCTTGGGTCTCCTGGAAACATCCATGAAGACTGGGTGATGATAATAATCACCTCTCATGCCCACCCATTGTATAAATATCAATGGAGACTCCACTAATGATTCAGCTAAAAGAAAGTGATCAATCATATTGGCTATAAAGTCCTCACCAATCCACTTATTTATCCAAGTTGGTCTCAGTGAGATGGGTGCAATGTCTAGAATTCTTGCCTCGCCTATGTTATTCCTAAAATAGTCCGAGAGGGCATCTGGATGAGCTCTTTGTCCCTAGGATTCAACCGGTCCTAAGGAGAAGTTGAGTTCACCTCCCAAAATGAGGTGCTCATATTTCAGAAATAATTTGTTGAATAGATTATCCCAAAAAGGTATATGGTCTTGGGAAGGCCCATAAAATTTTAGAATTGTGAGGAAAGAACCTAGTTCTTCCACAAATACTTTTATTTCAAGACCCAAATCAAATCCCTAACCATTTATTAATTTTATAGATATTGAGCACCATCCAATTGTGAGTCCCCACGAGCGACCTCTATAATCCAAGCCAATAAAGTTCCAACCTTTGCAGATTTTTCCAAAACGGGGACCACCTGGATAGAATCCCCAAGGGTTTCCTGAAGCAACAAAATATCAGGTTAGGTCGACTCCACCAACCTGTGGAAAGTGATTCTTTTACCTGGGCTCGCCACACCCGTACAATTGAAAGTAAGGATCTTCATTCAGGAACCCGAGTCAAGGGTTTCACTGCTCTAAGGGCCCTAGTGATGGAGAGATGAATTCTTGTTTCCATATGCAAAGTGGCCCTAGATCGGACCTTTGAGAGATTTGATTGTATTCCCCTTCCTTTCACTATAGAAGAGGGAGTAGGATTCAATCCCAAGCCATTCATCTTATGGTTAATGTCTCCCAGCATGGGGATGTGCCTATTTCTCAATTGATAAGCCATTGGGTTCTCTTTGGAATCATTCGAAGAGTCCGAAGACAACCTTAAGAGGGAGTGGAAGCTTTGATCCAATTGGGATGCAAAGGAAAGGTTGGCTAGGGGAAGGAAAGATTGGGGTAATGGTGAAAACTGAGAGGATTCCAAGGGAGAAGGGAGACTCTTCAGTGATTCCATCCAATTTTTACCCAAAATAGATAAAGATTGAAAGAAAAAATTGAAAGAAGGAGGGAAACAGGGTGGCATACCCAATTGTGATTCGACACCTTTTTGGCTCATCCTGGAAGTCACTTCAGATAGGTCTGGATCCCGATCTGGACTTTCCTCTTTTTTGGGACGCAGTGAATGAGCCATCTCATGTTGGATCGGAATTGTGTTATCCATCAAGGCCCTAAAATACTTATGCCATGCCTTACCAAGTTTCATCGAGGGTTCTAAGAAATCCTCCCCCAAATGTGAGCACCTCACTTCTTCTGGGCTGACCCCACTGGCCCTTGCATCTTTTTCCTTCACATAGGAAGAAGATAGTAATTGGCATTGTGTCCATGTTTGTGGAATCTGCGACATTTGAAGGGGATTCCTTCATATTCCATCTTTTTCATAATGGACTTGTCTCCCCACGATAACTAGATTTCCTCCTCTAGACCCTTATGTATATTCATATTTACCAATATGCGAGCCATAGACATTTTTCTGGAGCCCTTAAATGACATGTTTGCATCCATGTATCTTCCTAATTCATTCCCCAGGTATTCAAAATCCTTCGGAGTCCATAGATCCACTGGAAGTCTAAGAACCAAATTGGGAGCTCATCTATCCTTTTGTGACTGACATTGAATAAAGGTGACCATCTCTTTACCAACATTGGTGATGAGTTGAAGCACCAGGGAACGTTCAATACATTGGTAGTATTCACTTGAGACTGAAATCTAAACTTAAATGAACCGTTTGACAGGGTTTGTATTGTAGGAAAACTGTCTACCTTTCTGGCCCACGAAAAGCTTACCCACTCTCGCAACAAATTTTTTCCCAAGTGTTGCCCATTAATCCTTCCCACGACCGTCATCTCTACCATTTTTGGGACACAAGGTAGCATGATTTTTTTCCATGGAAAAAAGCATAATTTTATTCATCCGAAGAGAACCAAATTAAATTATGCAGGTTCTTTTAAGCATGTCTCTCATCTATGGATAAAAATATCCATGCATGTAAAGTCTAAAAATTCCGCAATAGAGATACATATTGTAGGAATCAAATATAAAAAAAAAATTACATCTAAAAAATGGAGCAAGGAGTGGCCAACAATCATAGCCCCCACCAATATCGAGAAGCATCGAGAGAAACAAACCAAAAGATAGACCTAGTGATTGGAAGGACCAGGTCAGAGCGGTATAGAAACCACAGACCAAAAGCACCAGATAGTAGAAGTACCAGTCAGATTCAACTCCACAATCTAATCGCAAGGGAGAACCCAAAAACACCTCACACCTAATAGAAGGACCTCAAAGCGTTGATCCAAAGCCCTAATTAGCATTGCACACCCAAACTAAGGACCTCAAAGCGCAAGCCTCACCAACAATCAGGAAAAGGGGGTGGAAAACAGAGAACCAACACCCAACACATATGAACCCCGGTCTGTGTATACATCTGACCCTGAACATACCATAAAAACCATAGAAGAGAACCGCAGACAGCAGGAAGCAAACCCCTAAGAAAACCCTACCGAGAGAGAGCAAACCAACCAATAAAACCAAATACAAGATGGACCAGGTCTGAGAGGCATATAAAATCCTCAATAGGAAGAGGGATTCCAGAACAACATAACCCACCGACAACAATATCATATCCCAACAAAGATATTGAGACCAGAGCCAGGTAGCAAGAGAATGCATCAAACCCTGACAACGATACCATAATAAATAGAATGAGCAGGAAGGAGGCTCGCAAGGGATGGGGGTATCCCACAAAGTTATGGTGCCACTAAACTGGAGGATGTGGCCGATAAAGGAAGCAACGAAGAACCAAATCTAGAAGAGAAGAGGGAAGGACGTGGAGCCACCGTCAAAGCCCTCCCAGCCAACCGAAAGTTTCTTGCACCAACAAAGACATGAGATTGATCAACACTCCAACACAAAATCATAATCAGGAAGAGAGGATAAGATCTGGCAATGCACACAACAAACCCTTCAACATTTGACCACCAGCAAATAAAAATGGGAGCCAGGAAGCCACACCCAAGACAAACGAAAACCCTCGCAGCTCCATCAAACCAACACGATCACAACAAGAAGCATCCAATGAAAGAAGGAAAGGAGATCTTCAAGGAGAAGAGGGGTATGCGGTTGAGGAAACCCTAGACACAAACCCCTTGGGAAAAATGCTCCAGCAACCAAATGATACTATTATTTATTCCACCTGAGGTAGCATGATATCATCTCTGAGAAAAAAAATTCAGGGTTTTGGCACTAGTTTAATGCTTGCTTGCAATTTTTTAGCCTTCTGTGACTTCTAGGATTTTGAGGATAGTTTGTGCCCTATTTATGGAACCCTAGAGCCTGGGGTCTTTCCATGGCCTTCCTGAAACTCAATGGGGTGGGAGGTTCCTTTCCACAAACACAAAAATCCTTCCGACTTTGACACAGATTGATGAGAGGAGATCAAGAATTGTGATGGGTTAAGTGAAGAAAACTTACCCAAATCATGGCTAATTTGCAACGCGTATATAACATTCTTTGAATCCCCTAGGGACTAGATCCAACCCAACCTATGAGAGTTTGATCAAGAAGAACCACCGGAAGCTTTTCCAAAATCCTTTGAAAAGGCATCAAAAGGTGGTTGATTTGGCCAAAGACCCTCAAAGGGCATCTCGAGAGAGTAACCCTTGTCATAAATTCCCTCAAGGTGGTGAGCCTCTGCATAGAGCCATTCGGACGGGTTTCTAGGTGTGTGATAGGAGAATCTACCAAAGGTGATAGACGTGGGTTCCCAAACTGACCCCAACTCCTCCGAACCTTTATTCCGAGAAGAAATAACCGCCCCCTGTCCCATAACTCCAATATGACTACTAGGGTTGGAGCATGGAACCGCTACATCACCGCCCAATATTTCGGGAGCTGAAAAAGACATCTCGCGGATGGACTGGGAGTGAAGGCCACCTGGCACCGACCATATCTATTGGTTGTTTGAATCGTCTTCAAAATAATCCAAGCAATCCAAGTAATCTTCCTCCCCTATTGTATTAACTAGTTCACCTTCCTAATGTGGTAAACATGGATAAAAATAAAAATTACCCTGTTAAGAGGTGTTGGATTAACCGCAGGTCGCAGGTACTGTGTTCCCATGTGGGTCTACAACTAGGTTTTTTGCAGATCCCCCAAAACATTCTCCCGGTCCGAGAGGTTCCATTAATTTTGTGTGTTAATAGATATATTTTTCATTTTTTTGAAATAAAATATATTAATTTATATCAATAAATTTATTAAAAATATTATTTAAAAATGAAATATACTTTTAATTGTCTCAACAAATTCTAGGCGTTTGAGAAGCTCTGAACTAAAATGATGAAAATAAACATTTCAAAAACTCCTTACACAATTTATTTATTTCCAAAATTACAAACAACACATTTTTATTAAATAAAATAAAGTCAAGTCAAATTCAAATACAATAAAATCAAATGTTTTTATTTTTATTTTTTAAATGAAATAAATTTACATTTAAAATAAAATTAAAATAAATTCAAGTCAAATTCAAATACAATAAAGTCAAATGGAGACATTTCACAAATCAACATGTATGTTAATAACTATGAAAATTGTAATTATGTCCCAAGCAACATAGGAAAGTGCGAAATGGAATAACAAATCTGGCTAACATATCCTTTTTGTGAAGATTAAAATGGTAGTGGTCCATGAAACTGAGAGGAATTACACGTTTTGCAAGGTGTTCTAAAGTGGCATGGGTCTTATTTATGCCATAATAACAATATCAACTTTACATAGGTTAGACACTTGAATATATGAAAATGAAAGTTTTCTTTTAAGTTTTAAAAAATATTTTAGTTCTTCAAGGGATTGATAAGGATGTGTGAGATCTATTTTTGTTATTATCATTACTTCTCATCGTGACTTGAGTGGGATATGATTACTCTATTACTCTATTTTTGTTATTATCATTACTCACTCACCAGCCAGTTATTAAGAGAAGAGTCATTATACTTTTTCCTAGGCTCAAATGTGAATCATTTGATCTCTCTTTAATTATGGTAATCATGATAGTTTTAATATTGGTAATAACAAGTACAATGGTTTTTTTTCACTTTAAAAACTCATTTTAAAGGTTTATTGTGAAGTAATGGGAATTTTAAAGGTTTATTAATGGGAATACATTTAATGAAATTTCCATTGATATTTTCATATTTGAGTATGACTATGAAATTTTCATTGATATTTTCATATTTGAGTATGACTACGTCTGGAACAATTATAAGATGTAGATAGTGCTGGAGTATGTTATCTAACACATACCTTCAAAGGCCATGATAGTCTTTAGTCAAGAAGGTATGGGAGCACTCTATCTTGATTAAGGGATTTTTTATTCAAGAAGGTTTCCATTGCCTTAGCACTCTATCTTTAGTCAAGAGGGTTTCCATTGCCTTAGCACTCTATCTTGATTAAGGGATTTTTTTTTTTTATTTTATTAAAGGAACCACAATATGTTATCATTGTTTCTTATGGAGCTTTGGTTTGTCATGATATTTTTAGCTAAATAAATTGCTTAGGTTTATTGTCATGTATGGGTAGAATTTCCTAGCCATACCATGTAATTATAATCATTCTTAAATCACAGTGTGTGTTAACAGATAACTTTATTTATCACAAGCTATTTATTTTTTTAACCCCAAGCACCAGAAAAGGGACAATATGAAAGTTAATGTATCTAACTACCATCTTAAAGAATTTTTCATGGTCTAGGTTGAAGATAATATGATTACGCAATAAGATCATTTTATTAATCTACCTAATGCTTGCTTCCATTACTAAAGTTAGAATCACAAGATTCATGATTTTCTTATCATGGATAAGTCAAACATGTCTCCTTTCTCATCTAACCAAGTGTTCAAATATCTTGCTCAATACACTACTCAAGACATTGATGAAACTAAAGGTGGATGGGTTCTAGTAGTTCATAAAAACTCCCAAAATAACAACAAAATGGAAAACAAAACAAATCGTCCTAGTAAGTTGGCAACTCTCTTTGGTGTCTTAACACCTTACAAGCCCACAACCTTTCCTTTTGGGAAGGAGGTAGCACACCCCTCCCATTACAATACCTCATCTTGAATAGGTTGTAGGAAGGATCATTTCCTAACTCATGTGTTGGACTCCCAAGTGGACCCTAACTCTAAAGAATCTCAAAAAAATCCCAAGATGTGAGCTTTAGAAGATTGTTTTCATGCCTAAACCTTTCAAAGGTGTAGTGACATCAAATGCTTACAAGATCCTAGTCGAGATGGAAGATCATACTGATGAGGATAATATGGGAAATTATATTATTGTTGATCCCTAATGAAGGTGGCATCATATAATTTATAGGCATTAGTGACTCATACATGAAAACTATGGTTCGTAAGATAAGGGCCTTACTTCATAATCTTGATATTTCAATGATTCAAGTGAACGTTTATAGGTTTTTGTCAAATAACATAACGAATTTTATTTGGTTGCATGTTATTTCTTTTTTGGCATGCCAACTTGAAGGGAAGGGTGATGTTGCAACTTTGTTCTTGCCCAAACTTGCCTCTTCAGTTCTAATTTAGGGGACTAATTCCTATATGAGATTAGTATGGATATTATTTAATTTGGATAGCCAGATAATAGAGATAGAAAAAATTTATGCATCTAATGATACAAAAGAGTAGGCATTGTTCTAGAAATTATGGGTCCATGATCTCTAAGATCCCAATGGTCGGTGTGTCGGGATTTTAATATGGTTGAAATCCAAGTGGACAATGAATGCATGTTACTAGTTAGAATGCATCATGGGGAGAGATTTTCCTATCATTCCCTCAAGGATAGGCTTGGATTGTGACCCTAATAAATTTAAAAGAAAATATTTTTCCTTATCCAACTTTTAGAAGGACAAAGAAAAAGGCTTCATAAGATATTGGATCAAAATATGTTATTTAACGATAACACTTTCTACTTTGATTACAAGGGAGTGAGGTCGATCCAGGTTGTAGGAGAGGTTACTCTTTCAAACCACCACCCAATTTTCATCTCTCTTTCTGATTGATCCAGATATCATGTGGTTTTGATAAACCATGATATTCACCCTTTTTATGGGGAATGGAATGTAATGTCATCTTCATTTGTTACTTACAAACATCATGTAATGATTTCCTAGTTGTCTTATGTACATTCCTACAACATAGCATTAATGCACCAGATCCCATTAGAACTCCATAGTTAAGTGCACTTAGGCTAGAGTAGTACTGGGATGGGTGATCGTCCATGAAGTCCTAGTGTTTTACATGCTTATGGAATTTTATAAACTTAGTCCAATTTATCCCACATGCATCATGGGAATTGTTCTCCTCTCACTCTTTCATATATAATTGAGGTGAAGGAGGCCCTTTAAGCATGCAATGGAGTGTGATGTAAAGCTTGTTGTGAATGAAGTGTATCCAACATCTCTTTCTTTTCAGATATAGGATACCCCATTCCACCAATTGTGTTCTACAATGTTTTTCTCTCTTTTTCATTAATAGAAGTTGGTTTTCACTATATTTATGTGTTCTCTGCATTATCTTTGTATATTTCGTTGTTATATATCAATTATATTTTTGTCTTCATGTCATTCTCAAAATAATTTGGATCAGTGGTATCATAGCAGGTTGCTCCTTGTCGTTTCTCAGAGAAGGTCCCCAACGCGTTCAGGGTATAGAGAGTTGGCTCTCGAGCTAGTTTTTCTTGTGGACAGCTGCTCTCGCCAGCCCAGGCGACCTCCCATGGCGGAAGAAAAGAGAGATGAAAAGCAGGAGATCCTTTCAAGACGTTGCTCGAGGATGCCCTTGTGTGACAAAGGAATGAGATGATGGATAACTTTTCTCAGATCCTTCAAAGACTACCAATGGAGGCTGAGACATCTTCGACAAGAAGTCATTTCACAAGTGCGACACCCTTCAAGGTACAAGTCAATTTTGATATCCCCTTATTTGAAGGAAAGATAGATGCAGATGCTCTAGAAAAATGGTTGAATCTGCTAGAAGGTTATTACTCTGTCGAAAATATTTCTGACAGTGAAAAGATCACCTCCGTGCTCCTTAAATCCCTTCCCCATGTCAGAGCTTGATGGGAAGGTTATTGGAAGAGGTACACCACAGATGAATCTACACTATTTGGGAGAGAAACCGTTTGGGAAGCCTTTATAGATGTCAAAAAGGAGGAGTTCTACCCTGTCGGAAACCATGATAACCAATACATGAGATGGACAACTCTGTGTCAGAAAAGAGACCAGATGGTGTCGGAGTACACCAACATATTTCATACCTTGTGCTCAAATATGGGTATCAAAGACTCTGAGTGACACCTGGTTTTGAAGTACCACAATGGTCTACATAGGCACATCCAAACAAAGATGGATTTCTTGGACATATCCTCATTGGAAGCTACTTATTGATATGCATTCAAAATTGAGCAGAAATTCAAGCAGCAAAGTAAGTGGGAGAAGCATGGAAAAGGAAACTCTAACTCACATAATAAAGGAGAAATCAAGGAAGGCCAGACTCAAGAGAACTAGTTCTAGATGCAGACAAAGAAGGGTAATGATAAGTCTAAGAAAGACATCGGAAAGTGGTGTGAGTTCCACAACAACCCTTGGCACACCACTGATGAATGTCGCTCAATATAGTTATTGGTGGAAGAGATCAAAGATAAAGAGTTGAAACCCGACTTGGACCCTGATTCAGAGAACAATAAAAGGAAATAGATCATTGATGCAAAACCCACTGCTACTGTTGCAACTGCAACAATCCAACTAGAAGAGGAACCTGAGGAGGGGGAGCGACTCTTCCATTCACATATGTGGGTGAAGGGGACCCATTGCATTTTATTGTTGATAGTGGAAGCCAAAAGAACATCATCTCAGTATAGGTTGTTAAGAAGTTATATTTTCCAACAACACCACACCTGCAACCATACAACATCGGGTGGCTTTGCCAGGGTCAAGATCTTCATGTAAGCCAACAGTGTCACTTGTGCTACAACATCAATCCCTTCAAGGATGAGGTATTATGTGATGTTACCCCACTGGAAGTTTGTGATGTTCTATTAGGCTAGCCATATATTTAGAGGAATGATGTTGTTTATGAGTCTCAACTTTGTAGCGTCATCGTTACTATGGGGGGTCAGCTATACTGGATACCAGAGGTAGTTCCGACTATTGTCCCACAATTTTTTTTTCACAAAGTAATCTTTCATACTACAAAGTTTAGCCTCCTCAAAATCCGATTAGAAGGTGAACAGAAGGACACTGCAACCACTGCCTTCTCATCCCAAGACCTTTCTATCCAACAGAAGCAGATCGACAAGATTTTAGAAGAGTACCAAGATGTTCTTGTTGCACCTACGGGGGTGCCTCCACACTGCCCAGTAAAGCAAGGTTATAATGGAACCCACCATACTCTTCATGTTGCATCTTCACTGATAGAGTCCTCCCACATTCAGGTAGATCATGTAACTATATTGGTTGAACGGATACAACCCCTCCAACAATAGGTTCATGACAACCTTCAACAAGCTAAGCATGACAACTTCTTCAACAAGGCAAGCAACGCACCAAGGTTCAGATTTAGTAGAAGTCTCTGTTAGATAACTGAGAGGGGGGGGTGAATCAGTTGTTTCCGTTCTTAAACAATTATGGTTCTTTTAAACTCTTTGTAGAGACACTGAATGATAATCACAATAATGCAAGGAAATAAACAATGGCACTTTTAGCATCATTCACATATATGAGAAACACAGAGACACATATTTCCCGAGGAAACCCATGCAGGGTAAAAAACCTCTTTTTCTTTATATGATAAGTAATGGTTACATTCTTTACAGTATCATACATATGAGCACCAACTCATAATGAGGCTACAACCTCAGCTTTGCAAGCTACAACTTGCTAAGAGCACCAACTCTCTGTTTTCTCTAGCACCAACTAGAAGGAAGCACCAACTCCCTGGTTTCTCTAGCACCAACTAGAAGGAAGCACCAACTCCTTGTGTTCAAACACCCACTTGAACCTTTGAGGACACAAGTCCTCCCTAGCTCCACCCAACCACCCTGAAATATAAATATTTTCTACTGAAACTTATTACAGTGATATGATGTTCAACAATGGCTTACCAGACTCATCACTGTTCTGCTACATTTCGTTGCTCTGTTTGCCTCATTGCCTTTCTGCACACATCACTTGCGCTGTCTGTTCTTCCACTTTTTAGGATTTATGCGCCATGTCCATTCACTGCACAGTTCCTCTTCTGTGCTCTTCAGCTACTGCACTCTCCCCCTTCTTCACACATGAATCACCTTCACCAACAACATTCACAACAACCTCCAACAGCAACCGCAACCCCTTTTCTTCTCTGTACTGTGTATTTATATCTTCTGTGCACCTTGTGCATGCAATGTTCACAATCCTCTGCATGCTGACTCCATGCCGTTATGCTCCACCTCTTGAGTGCTCTTGTCTGATCATCATCGTGACTCTTCAGCTTCTTTGGCGGTTTTCCCACGCGTTCAACATCACTGGATGTTATGCTGAGATTCCTCAGCCTCTCTGGCAGTTGAGACTCTTCGTCTTCTCTGTGACAGTCGAGCTCACCTTCTCTGTTTCAGTTATAGCCTCAATCCCATCCAGCTGTCAATCGCCTCCACGAGTCGTCTTCATTCCACTGGCAGATTCCATGTGACTCTTCTGCTCCTCTGGAAATCACACCTAAGTCTCTTCGCATCCTCTGGTAGAAACCATCAATGGTTACTAGCAGTTTCACTATGTCGTGCAACAGTAGCCCTCCGATCTTGTTCAAATTCACCTGCACCGTTGGATTAACTCTGAAGGGTATTGTCGTTATTTACCTGTTTCGCACTTTCACAATTCAGAGATTCTACAATGAGACATATTGACTCTCCATTTCATGAGCTCCGAAATTCCAAGGTGGAGCTCATCTGCACTAGGTCCTTCCTCCACGTGACCATACGCGGTGACAACAGGTTGCGCTAAAAGGCGCTGTGAACTCATGATCTTCATAGACCTTGATCGTCGGTCCATGATATTGATGAATCAACGGTCCAGATATTTTCGAGATCTCGCATCTCGCTATTCCTTAGTTGGAGGTTCTTGTCACTCCAAGTCACGATAGGCGAATCTCCGAGATGGATCTCAGATCAATGATCCACGTTCTTGGTGATCCGACGGTCCAGATCTCTTCGTGAATTCGCATCTCGCAGTTCCTATGATGAAGGGTCTCATCACTCCAAGTCACGATAGCCAAGACTCCGAGATGGAGTCGGATCAACGGTCAAGATCATACCTTGATCTGACAGCTAAGATCAAACCTCGATCTGATGGCTAAGATCAAACCTCGTTCCTTTGACTTTCCAGTCAACGACATGACGATCTTTCGGCATGTGTCCTCTTGATCCAACGGACCATGACTGTCATATTTGCCTTGCAGCTTCACCATATCTAACGGCTATTGGTCCTTCGTACTTCCCCCAGATCCTACGGCCCAGATCTTCTCGCGATTTCGCCACTTCGTCGTGTGAGTTCTCAACACCTTCAAGTCCCAATCTATGAAACTACGATAAGGAGTTAAATCAACGGTCCAGATTCAACCTCGATCTGACAACTCAGATTAAGTCACGATTTCACATATCGCAATTACGCCCGCTTCTCCTTGTTCTTTAAACACCGTGCAGGTTTTCCTCGATCCAACGGTGGTCGGATCCTGCGCTCAGATCTAACGCATGAGATCTATCTTTCTCTTCAACGCACGCTCTTCTTGTCTTTATTCAGATCTGACGGTCCTCATGCCGTCGAGAATTTTGGATGGGATGCAATGATCAGCGACGCTTCTCCTCCAAGCTTACATTGTTCCTATTTGTCCATCGATGCACACTTTGATCCTGCCATCTTCACTGTTGTACTTGCCATCAATGACAAGCATATGCTACCTGTTAAACATTTGCCAACAGTCTCCCCTTCTCCCAAGGTAACTTGACGCAATGGGGACCATTTCTTAATAAGGGGGGAGGAATGATCCAGATGGATCTCAATGACCATCCACCTTTTCCACTGAATCACCATTTTGATCCCGTGGTTTTGATAAACCATGATATTCACCCTTTTGATGGGGAATGGAATGTAATTTCATCTTCATTTGTTAATTACATACATCATGCAATGATTTCCTAGCGGTCTTATGTACATGCCTACAACATAGAGTTAATGCACCATATCCCATTAGAACTCTGTAGTTAAGCACGCTCAGGCTAGAGTAGTACTGGGATGGGTGACCGCCCGAGAAGTCCTAGTGTTTTACATGCCTATGGCATTTTATAAACTTAGTCCAATTTATCCCACATGCATCATGGGAATTTTTCTCCTCTCACTCTCTCATATATAATTGAGGTGAAGGAGTCCCTTTAAGCATGCAATGGAGTGTGATCTAAAGCTTGCAGTGAATCAAGCATAGCTAACATCTCTTTCTTTTCAGAGATAGAATACCCCATTATGCCAGTTTTTTTCTACAATGTTTTTCTCTCTTGCTCATTAATAGAAGTTGGTTTTCACTATTTTTCTTTGTTCTCCACATTATCTCTATGTATTTCCTTGTTATATATCGGTTATATTTTTTCTTCATGTCATTCTCAAAATAATCTGGATCATTGATGGAGCTAATGAAATGTGAATGCATGACACATGCTTCATCATGGACATGTCTCTCTTCAAAAAAAAAGTTGCCTAAATTGTATCAAAAGAGTGTGGAATCTCTCACCAAAATCCTTGGGTGAAGATAGGTGGATTCATGCTAGAAGTATAGCGTTGCACAACTTGCTTCCTTCCTAAAAGGTTATGCACAACAAATTTCCTCCATTTGACAAAAGCAGAAAAGGTTGTAAAGGGTGAACTAGAGCATGCCAATTAATGTCTATAATTTGGCTCATTTGGTGAATAAATGTAAGACAAGGTTGTTAATATTTCACACTTTCTTAAAGTGAATGAAGCTCATTGAAACCGAGGGCCCAATTGAGAGCCTACCTTTATTGGATAAATATAGGGGATATAATCATTTATGCGTTTCCTACTTAGAAAGTGTTCATCCAAAAGATTGTCTTAGGATATTTTAAGACAACATCACAAGGATAAATCCTCCTACATTTTTAAATAGGTGGTACTCCTTTATTTTTAAATAACATGAAAGAAAATAAACAATGCCTGAGAGAGGACCAGACTTATTCTTGAAATAAATATTCACATGCAAAGAGTACTTGAGAAAGGACTAGGTATGTTACAAAAAAATATATATTTACACTATAGTACAAGATTTTAAACGAAAAGAGTATACAATATCATAGGACAAAAATTCCATCACACCATTCATCAAAGTAAGATACAATATTTAGCACAAGGAAGGAAATAAGGACCACATATGGCAAGGAACTTTAAATGATCATTTCATTTAGATGCAAAAAATATTTTTATAGACACACATTTGAAATCTCATGCTTAGAACAAGTCTGAGAGATAAATAATGTAATGTCCCAAATATATCTCTGGGAAACTCAAAAAATAATAGATGTCTTTGTAAAAATAAACAATAATGTTTGAGTTTTAAATAAAAGTAAACTATGTTTGTCCTTCAAATAGGACTAGGATGGGGCTCCCACGGACCATAAAATGAAGAGAGACCTGGAAGACAAAAATAAAGTAGTCATGGGTCATCCTTTGGTTTTCACAGATTGTGGGAATAGAAAAGGAAAAATGACTATTAATTGAGGAGGAAAAAGTGGTGAAAACAAGAACAAAATGACTAATCGACTTCCTGTGATGGAAATTCTGAACCATTCTTTGCTTGTTGTGGTGTCTTTTGTAGGTTTTTGTTGTGTTGGAGGTGGCATAACTGATTTAATGACTTCTTGTTGATTTGTTTTGGTTATTTTAACTAAGGCCTTCGTTAACCATTGTTCAATGCACTACCTCATTAGAACAACTGTTATCTCATGTTTGGTCTTAGTTTCAAATAACTCATTTTCTAGTTCTTTTAAATCAAGGCTTAATTTATGGAGTGTGTCCTCAATGTCTTCATTCTTGTTCACATACTGGACTAGCCATATTTCTATTATTTCTTCAGAGAACTCAATTGAATCACCAAATTGATTGGCCCATGCAAATTTTAAAGCTTCTAATTGTTCTTGTAGTTGATCCCTTGATAAAAGTGTTGTATCCATTATTAAATTTGAGCCATCTAAATCCTTGATCAAATCAACAAGTTTCAAGAATATATCACCCCTTTTGATGTTAATTACATCACATTGAGACAAAAACTCTCTTAAACATTTAATTCTCTTTAGCCAACAAGTATTGATTTTTTTCATGCAAACCTTAGAGGGAAGGTTGTGATATCTTATGTGTATCTTGCTTAAACTTGAAACCTTCATCGTGAATGTTCCCACTGCTTCCTTGTAGAATCTTTCATCTTTTTCCAAATATTCCTGGAGATACTCTTTGAAGTGAAAAACCCTTGTTGAGAAAGTAGTCGAGCTTTGTGCTAATTCCCATATCTTAAGGATTAAGGCTATTATTTTCTTAATATTGTCTCCAATGTATTTTCTTACATCCATTAGTAAGCTAGATGAACCTTTTAATCTGGAACCGGTCTCTAGGACATCTTCACAAATAAACATTGGTTGCATTGTAGTGCTGGCCTCAACAAATAAAGGTTTTGGAATCAAATATTTTTCTAACTCTATTCTTTCTTTTAAAACCAAAATTTATTTTTCTAGTCTTACAGATTTTAATATCATAAGATTTTCTAGGTGAACTTGTAAGACTACGCCAATGGGTTTCCTCAAGAGGTGACTTTGGCCACAATATTGTGTTCCTGGAGATGGTCCTAGCACAAGAGAAACCTCCCAATCCCTTCAAAATAAATCATGAATGGTTGAAGGATGAAGATTTCCTAAATAAACTAAAATATTCTTGGATGCCCTTTGATGATTCTCTTGATGAATCAACCCCCATTCAATTTCTCCAAAACCTAAAAAAGGGTAAAGAGGATTGCAATTAATTGGTCTATTGAGGAAAAAACGAAGAAAGACAAGACCCTAAGAGAAGATGAAGAATATCTAGAATCTTGATATAGCAAATAACAATTTTCTTTAAAAAGGAGGAGATTAAACTCCTGGAAAATAAACAAAGGGCATATCTTACTTGAGAGAGATAAATGATGGATAATTAAGAGTAGATCTATCTGGTTGTAGGTAGGGAACGAAAATACTAAATTTTTCCATAGGTTTTCAAATAATAGGAAAAACATTAATTAAATATGGAAGATAGAGAGAGACGATGGATCAATGGCTACTAGCTTCTTTGAAATGGCTACCGAAGGAGTAAGTTATTTTCTGGTCTCTCCTAAAAAAAGACTCTAAAGAAACCATATCTGCAATCATCAGGTTGGATAATTTCTTTCCAAGCTTTGCTAACCCAGAAGATAATCAAGAATTAATGTTTGAAGTCGAGAAAGAGGACATTCTATGAACTCTCCATAGTTTCCAAAAGGAAAAAAACCCAGGCTAGACAGTTTCCTAGTCAAGTTCTTCATGAACTATTTTGATTTCATTAGAGAGGACCTTCGATGAGTGATCGAGCTCTTTAGAACATTTGGTAAAGTATTAGTAACTTTGAAAATTTCCTTCTTAGGCTTGATCTTGAAGATAGATGATCTCACTTGTTTTGAGAACTTTAGACTAATTTCTCTCTGTAATTGCATTTACAAAATGATCTCCAAAATAATGGCTACGAGGATGAAACAAATTTTCTCTCATCAGATCTCTCCAAAGCAATTTGGATTCCTGGAAAGGAGGAAAATTCAGGAGGTAGTGGGGATAGAACAAGAGAGTCTCCACTCAATCAAGACCAAGAACCTAAATCCATATCCCTAAAGGTGGACCTCTCCAAATCATTTGATAGGGTGAGTTTGCTTTTCATTAGACTCATCCTTATTTATCTTGGTTTTTGTCATGGCTTTGTTACTTGGGTAATGGGTTGCATTAGCTCAATTTCTTTTGCAATTCTAACCAATAGTGTTGCCTCTACCTTTTTAAATCTTGAAAGAGGGATCATATAGGGTTTTCCTCTCTTCCCCATGTTGTTTCTCATTGTTGCAGAAAGTCTTAGTAGATCTATTAAGGAGGCCACCAAAATTGGAAACATCAAATGTATAAATGTTGGTACTTACTACTATGTCACCTATTTTTCTTCTGTGGAGATTCCAGTGGGATCTCCAAGCTCTAAAAATTTTCCTTTGAACTCTGAGGAATAACATTTTTCTCATAAGGCTCCTTTTAAACCCAAACCTTTCGTTTATTGGGAAGAGGACATTCCTTTTCCAAATTCCCATATACATGACATCTTCCACATTTGAAATGGATTCCCTCATAGTCCAAGGGTTGATAGTAAATGGCCAACCATTTTTTGATAGAAATGTGGTGTACTAGACCCTATGTGAGATCCAATCCAACCACTATTTTGGCCATTCCCATATTCCATATGCCTTTGAAGAATTATTACCTTTGTAGAACAACCTAATGACATTACCAATTTCGTTGAAGACTTTGTTGGTTGTGGAGCCTGATTATCTTCCTGATTCAGAGGTCCTTGCTTTCAGCCATGTTTATACCCCATGAAGTATTTACACCCCAGAAGTATGTACACTCTTCCACACGGGGGAGTGCAGAGGGGGGGTACCCCCTCTGCGGGGTTCGGGGGGGCCTATCCCCCCGGCTGGGGGGTTTGGGGGCAAGCGGGCCCCCGAAGCAAAAATTGCCTTATAAAAGTATATTGTAATTTCATTGTAAATCTGGACCGTTCATTATAAGGTCGTAGATCTAACGATAGATATCATGTTAGGGTTTTTTTCCCTAGAAGGCAACCCTATTTTATGAGGGAAATGTATTGCGGCTAGGTATGATGGTGAATATTGTATTCTGAGAGACGAGACTATGAGAGAAAGAAGAGGAAGTTACAACGGGTTTTGCTGTAGGTTGTATCCCTTCATTTGCTAGATAATAATAAAGGAAGGACCTGACAATTTCTCTGGTGGACGTAGCCCACATCGGGTGAACCACGTAAATCTGTGTCTCTCTTGTATTGTGTGTCTTCTGTGTTTTGTTTTTTCATTTGTTTTATTTTATTGCTCCACAGTCCTGTTTTTCTAACAACTGGTATCGGAACGTAAGGTAACTCGCAGGAAAAGAGGGTTCCTGGTTCGAGTGGGAGCAATGTCGGAAGGTGGAAAGTTTAGGGTCAAGAAATTTAACGGCCAAAACTACCAGTTATGGAAGATGCAGATGGAAGACTATTTATATCAGAAGGATC
>ML781598.1:358258-370864 GCA_009831015.1 Picea engelmannii | reverse complement strand
AATCCAGGTAAAGAACATTGGGAGGCAGTAAAGTGGATTCTTAGGTATTTGAGAGGTACTACTACACATGCATTATGTTTTGGAGGTTCAGACACTTTTCTACAGGGATATGTTGATTCAGATATGGCAGGTGATAAAGACAAAAGGAGGAGCACCACAGGGTATGTTTTTACTATAGGTGGAACAATAGTAAGTTGGATTTCGAAACTGCAAAAGGTTGTTGCACTTTCAACAATAGAGGTAGAGTATGTTGCTGCTACAGAGACTAGTAAAGAGATGATTTGGTTACAAAGGTTTATGAAGGAATTGGGAAAGAAGAAGGAGAACAACAAGTTGTACTGTGACAGTCAGAGTGCCATTCACCTTGCAAAGAACTCAGCCTTCCATTCGAAGACTAAGCATATATAGTTGAGGTACCACTTCATACGATCCACCTTGGAAGATGGACAATTGAAGCTGGAAAAGATACACACTAGCCAGAATCTTGCAGACATGTTAACAAAGGGAGTAACCAGGGAGAAACTGAGTTCCTGCTTAGTTTTTGTTAGCGATATTTCTCGTAAGGGGGTTAGAATGCAAAGAATGGGCTAAAAACCCACTTACCCTAAGTTTGGGATACCATTGCGCCTATGTTTAAATGAAAATCAGGATTGGATGACAGAGATTCGCGCGCCCGGATCAACGACGCACATAGGATTCCAGAGCCCCCCCGCTTTTCTACCTTTAAGTGGAGGGGGGGGGGTGTCCGGAATTGAGGGTGCACCTCTTGAACGACCATGATCTAAGTGCCTAGATCAATGACACGCAGGGCGATTCCGGACCCCCCCGCCTTTCTACCTTTAAGCGGAGGGGGGGGGTCCGGAATCGAGGACACATCTCTCCGACGGTTGCGATTGGAGCGCCTGGATCAACGGCGCACAGACATCCGAACATCCTCTTCCTTTCCGTGTTTAATCAACAAGCCCCCCCCCTTTCTTGTCATGTGATCTTTCCACCTGTTCTCCACCTAACCGTGCGATCCCCTTCCTCATCTTCCAACATCTGTCCATCTTCCCTCTTCTGGTCCGTATGGTTCCTTTCCCATCTCATCATCCACCTATCGCCTTCCATGTGCCCCGCCTCTTTCCATGTCATCCTCCCACCGCAAGTGCGCCCATTATGTATGATCTCCTGCTCCTTCCACTTATTGTCTTCCGCCATGTGTCTTCCCCCTGTCGTCCCTCTCATGCCTCGTCACTCTCTATCACACCCTCGTAGTTGTGATTCCACCACTCCCATTATGCACCCCATCCCTCGCGCTGGCCTCCCCGCCTATCCTTCAGGCCGTTCAGCTGATCGAGGTAGCAGCGCTAAAGGTTTTCCACGTCACAGAAGTGCCGAGTTGGTCGGGCCATTCTCAATCCCAATGAAGCAGTTATTGAAGTAGTTGGTGGTGGTTAGACATCGCCTCCGCCATAATGGGAAAGCCCAGCAACGAATTTAAGGCACGTCGATTCGCCTATGAAGCTGTCAGGAGTTCGGTTGCGTCTGCCATAAGTTGCACGATCATTCAAAGACTGCGGGTGTTACCTGCCAGAAGCCATGCAGACACAGAGCTTTCAATGCAATGTCTCGATTATGTTGCTATTATTGTTCTGAGTATATGAAGGCATTTTCACCATTTTTGTACCTATTGATGGTTGAGCAGAGCTCCCGGTTGTAAATCTTTAATGAAGCACTGATACTCTAGTTATGTATGAACTCTTGAGACTTCTTGCCTGATGAATGCCAGTTTCTTTTACATCTTTGTTACACTGTGTTAGAACCGCTCAGAATTGGAGGATCCAGTCGAGCTATGGCTGTTATAGGATGATGTTGGATAGGATCATTGTAGTAGTTATGATGTTTCTAATCAGTTGTCATGATTTTCTTAACGCTGAGTGACTTGGAATTGGAGGATCCAGTCAAGTCCCCTTCAGTTTCTTGAGACCCTGAACCAAGAAGATCTTGCATTCAGAGTCTTTCTTCTGTAAACTGTTGTAAGCCTGTTGCCCAAAGCCGTTTGTTCACCTTTCTTACCAAGTCTTCCACCTATTCACCTTTTAATCAACCCACTAGCTGAAGTTAGATCAAGACCTCCTTTGTTACTTATGTACCATACCTAGTCCCTGAGTTAGAGTGACATCTCCTCGAGTCTTTACCTCCATTTGATCACCCCTTTATAAACAAATCGTGACATTAAACTGATGGGTGTCGGGCTCTGCTCCCGCAATCAATCTAGGAGCGACTTCCGACGCTAATATTTTTGGCACCGTTGCTGGGGACGAAGTTGAATATTTTCCCCGAGATTGAACGACAACGATCAACTGATTCTGAAGGTGCATCAGATATCAGAACTTGAAGATTGCTACTGTGCACCTGGCGACTCCACTGGAGCGAACCTGCTATTTTAACTATGGATTTCAGAGGCAGACACACGCGGTCTCATCTACAACTGCCTCTCGCTACACCAGAAGCTGACCCAGAGGTGGTTCTCAGAAGAGGAAAGAGCTCTGCAAAAGAAGTTTCCATCGCCGAAATAGGTAATCGGCCATCTCCTTCTGTGAGAACTCCTTTCTCTTCTCCTCAGTTTCTTAATAGACCTCCTTCAGAGGTTTCTCGTTTCTTGAATTTTGGGAGTGTTCCTGCTGAGTTTTCCCCTCCTGGTCTAGGATTGGAGGGAGAAGTTCTTGTCACTCCCCTCTTCTCTGAAGCCATTCCTTGGTGTAGGATCGGGCCTACAGAAGATTTCCCCACTCCTGCACAAAGAGAAGCTCCTGCTGGCTTGAGCTCATTAGCCTTCTCCTTGAATCCTCTCTTGTTTCCCACTCCGCTCCGAGACTCATTCCCGGTAGCCCCTTCACGAACTCCTTCTCCTCCAAGTTCTCCTCCACCTAATATTCCTATGGCTGGTGCTAATCCCCCTCTGAATAGAATGGATGCCATAGTCACTGCCAGATATGCTCCCTTAATCCTACCCCATCCTATGAATCCTCTCCCTGCTGGAGACTACTTGAAATACATGCCCAAGTTCACCGTGGAAGGGGCCATAACTGCAGAAGAGCACTTGGCTACCTTCTACAGTTATGCAAACACTCTAAACATTGAAAATGAAGATATCTGGGTGAGAGTCTTTGTCTAGAGCTTGGATGGTGAGGTGAGGAAATGGTTCAGGGGACTGGCCCCCGGATCTATTGCTGGCATTGAAGCCTTGTATACTGTTTTCGTAAGGCAGTGGGGAGATAGGAAGGACTTCGTGTATTACATGACAGAGTTTGGGTCTCTAAAGAAAATGGAAGGAGAATCTGTCTCTGACTTCTCTAAAAGATTCAATAAAATGTATAATAAGATTCCTGCAGAGATAAAGCCCTCAGAAGCCTCCGCTCAAATTTCCTATGCTGGTGCATTTGACCCTGATTTCTGCCTGCTATTGAGAGAAAGAAGAGCCACCTCCTTAGCTCAAATGAAAGATGCGGCCATAGAAGTGGAATCCAACATATTAGTAGTTGACAGACTAAGGAACAAGGCTGACGGAGACAGAAGAAAGGGAAGATCCGAAGCCTCAACTTATGGCCCATCGTTGCCCCACACTCAAGTGGATGAAATGACCAAGATGATGAAGTTTCTATCTGAAGAGATGGAGAGATTGAAGGTGGAAAGAAAGAAAATGTACAAGGGCCCTCAGAACACCGAAGTCAAAGGAGGTTTCAGAAGGCCAAATAATATTGTTCCTCTGACTATGCACAGAGAGAGGGGAAGAGACAGAGAAGACCAGAAAATCCAGGCCCCTTTTCAGAACAATTTGGTGGCCGATGATGAAAAAAGAGAAGCAGATGAGCTTGAACCTGAAATCCACTGCTTAGAAGATACTCCTCCTTTTCCTCTTCTCACTCAAGCAGCCTACGAGGAGTCTCTCATGGATAGTCAGATGAATGAATTGAGCAAGGGAGACAAGGCTAGCGACGGATGAGGCAGGTACAACCTGAGGTCCAACAAAAAGACAACAACATCTGATATTCCTGAGCAGTCCACTAGAATAGAGAAACCTACTAATCAAGTAGCAGACGCTCACAGAGGTAAGAAAGTCCAACTCCCCTCTCCTATTATTCAGAATCATGTTCCTGAAATAAGAAAAATTCCAAAGCTTATATCTTCTTTCAATTTCGAACATGAAATTCAAAAGATCAGAATCCATGTGCCCCTCACCGAGCTAATTAAACATGAAGAGTTCAAAAAATGCTTCTCTGAGCTTTTGAAATCTGAAGCCTCAGGCCCTCTCACAGACTCCATAAATCTCCAGGATGAAAAGCCAGTAGTTTTCCTAGGACCTATGGTAGAAGACATAGATGATTCATCCCCTCCCTTCTACACTTCCCTGAACATACATGATAAAGTGCTGCACAATTGCCTTATGGATTCAGGGGCCTCTCACAACCTCATGCCCAAAACTGTCATGGAAGAGTTAGGACTAGAAGTCACCCGAGCCTATCATGACCTCTATTCTTTTGACTCCAGGAGGGTTCAGTGTCTCGGAGTCATTAAATACCTAGTTGTAACCTTGTTTCAACTGCCCATGAAAAGTATGGTCATGGATATTGTAGTGGCCGATGTCCCCCCTAAGTTTGGCATGTTTCTATCAAGATCTTGGATAAAGAGACTGGGGGGAACCTTGCATATGGACCTCACATATGCCACTATTCCAGTGTTTGGAGGGGAGCAAAGAAGACTATACAGGGAAGCCCAACTGGCCTACATAATCAGTGATGAAGCCAACCCTACCAATCATCCCATCTTTGCCTTGGACACTGATTTAGGCTCTAGTTTACTACAGCTCACTCACGCCCCCGAGCCTCCTCTGAAACTCAGAAAGCAGCCCACTGTTTCCCCTGAATTTCCTCCCTCCATCACCCCAATCTGGAAAATGTTTTTTGATGGAGCCTGTTCCCAAGAAGGCGCTGGAGTTGGGGTGGTTTTTGTGTCACCTGCTCAGGAGACCATATCCCTGTCATATAAGCTGGAATTTGAAACCACCAATAATGTGGCAGAGTATGAAGCTCTTATCCTAGGATTAAGAGACGCAATGGAAATGGGAATTCAAGAGGTAGCAGTGTTCGGAGATGCCGAGTTGGTTGTCCAGCAGATCAGAGGCACTTATCAGGCTAAGCATCCTCGACTCCAGAATTACAGAAATGAGGTATGGGATATAATTGACAGTTTCTTCTCAGCATTTAACATCTCTTTCATCCCGAGAGAAGAAAACATAGTGGCAGATTCCTTGGCTACATCAGCAAGCATTTTCAAAGTACCCTTGCCGCCCAAACTGAGGTATGATGTAGAAGTAAAATACATGCCCTCCATACCTGACAATGTCAAGCATTGGAAGGTGTTTGAGGATGATCTTGAGATCAAGAAATTCTTGGAGACTGTCGAAGAGTTTTCAGAGATGTATATCAATCAAGATTTCGTCTCTGAAGAAAGGTTGGACGGGGGTGAGTTGCTAAGTAAAATAGCAAAGCATGACATTATTCAATTGCCTAGCAATCACATTCCGAGGGGACTGGTCCCATTAGAGAGATTGTTTGATGGGAATGATGTGGCATTAAAAGGAAGAGTTTCAGGTGACGATGCTGACATAGCTGAATGCAACATTGGCACACCAGAGGAGCCTAAGTTTGTCAAATTGTCAAGGAGTTTGACTAAGGAGCAGAGGGCCGAATATACGGAGTTGCTGAAAGAGTTTGCTGATGTGTTTGGATGGACCTACGAAGACCTCAAGACATATGACACATCAATCATTGAGCACAAGATCCCACTGAAAGAAGAGGCTAAGCCATTCAAGCAGAAACTGAGACAAATAAACCCCATGTTGCTACCTGTCATGGAGAAAGAGGTGAAGAAGCTGCTGGATGCCCAAATCATTGTCCCCCTGAGATATTCCAATTGGGTGGACAATCTGGTTCCGGTAAGAAAGAGGAATGGAGAAATCAGACTCTGTGTTGATTTCAGGAACCTAAACAGAAGATCAAGGAAAGACAATTATCCCCTACCCAACATTGAGCACATACTGCAGAAGGTCACTGGCACATCTAGAATATCCATGATTGATGGATTTTCTGGTTACAATCAGATATCAGTCATGCCTGAGGATAGGAAAAAAATGGCCTTCACCACTCCCTGGGGCACATTCATGTACGCCAAAATTCCTTTCGGATTGATGAATGCAGGGGAAACATTTTAGCGAGCTATGGACATAGACTTCATCGGGGAGAAGGACCAGTTTGTGGTAATTTATCTGGATGACATCACGGTCTTCTCCAGGACAGACAAGGAGCACTGCTGCAACTTGAAGAAATTTTTCCTGAAGTGTCGGAGGTTTGGCCTATCCCTGAACCCCAAGAAATATTTGTTTGCTATGAAAGAAGGGAAGCTATTAGGCCATATAGTGTCGGCAGAGGGAGTAAGGATTGACCCTAGCAGGGTAGAAGCACTTCAGACCCTGTCACTTCCCAGATCTAAGAAGGAAGTTCAGGCCTTTTTAGGGAAGATAAATTTTCTGAGGAGATTTGTCTCTAATTTTGCTGAGTTGGTGAAACACATCACAACCATGCTCAAGAAGGGAAATGAAGTGAAATGGACTACTGAACCTAGGGAATATTTCGCCCAAATAAAGAGAGCGCTGATTGAGGCACCTGTGCTAATCAGTCCTGATTATTCTAAAGATTTCCTGATTTTTTCTTTCGCTTCTTGTAATACAGTAGCAGCAGTCTTGTTGCAGAAAAATGATCAAGGGAAAGAGCAACCTATTTCCTTCTACAGTAAAGCATCGAGAGATGCAGAACTCCGGTACGAGATCATGGAAAAGTAGGCTTATGCCTTGGTGAAATCTCTCAAAGATTTCAGAGTCTATGTCTTGCACTCAAAAGTCACTGCATACGTTCCTTCAGCCTCTGTGAAGGATATTCTTATACAGCCTGACATAGACGGAAGGAGAGGTAAATGGATTGCCAGAATCTTAGAATTTGATCTGGAGATCAAGTCCACCAAGTTGATAAAGGGGCAGGGTTTAGCTAGGTTGTTGGCTGAGTCCAATTGCAAATCTTTGGGAGTTAACTTCATCAATGAGTAAACTAAGTCATCTGACGAACATCTCCAGAACGCCCTATCACTAGTAGCATGCGCCTGGTACAAGGATATCTTATACTTTCTGCAAGAATTGAGGCTCCCTGATGGCATGGAAAAAATCAAGGCAAGAGCTCTAAAGCTCAAAGCGGTTAGATATTGCCTCATCGACCAAATCTTGTACTGGAAGGATCCTTTAGGGGTGTTTTTAAGGTGCCTGGATCCACAAGAAGCCCAGTAGGTCACATTTGATTTCCACAGTGGCCTTTGTGGAGGTCATCATTTATGCAAGGCCATAGCCCATAAGATCCTCTGAGCTGGGTATTACTGGCCCACCTTGTTCCCTGATGTCTGCAGAGAAATCAGAGCGTGCATCAAATTCCAGAAGTTCTCAGGGAAGCAAGAACTCAAGTCTCTACCATTAAATCCTGTAGTGGTTTCAACACCCTTTCAATAGTGGGGATTAGACTTCATTGGGGAAATTCACCCTCCCTCAAGTGGCCAACACAGATGGATCCTGACTGCGATGGATTATTTCACCAAGTGGATAGAAGTTGTCCCCACCAGGAGCACTTCTCACAAAGTAATCATCAGCCTCCTGGAAGACATCATAGCCAGATTTGGATACCCTAGCAGGATCGTCACTGAAAACGCTGCCCCCTTTAGGTCTGAGCCTCTGGTCAAGTTCTGTGAACAATTTGGGATCTCACTGATTCACTCTACTTCATATTATCCTCAGGGGAATGGACTGGAAGAATATTCCAATAAAATCTTGGTCAAGCTCATTAAGAAATTATTGGAAGATAATAAAAGGGCCTGGGATTCAAAGCTCAAATTCGCTCTATGGGCTGATCGGGTCACAACAAAGAGGTCCCTGGGCATCTCGCCCTTCCAACTCGTTTACAGAGCAGAGGCCGTTTTCCCTACTCAGCTCGCCTTATCTATGGAGAAATTCCTCCAGGACTTTGAAGGAGAGCCTGACCACATGGTCAGAAGGATTCATCAGATGGTAGAAGTGCAACAGATCAGAGAACAAGTCTTGGACAGGGCCTATGACCATCAGTAGAAGATCAAGCAGGCTTTTGACAGGAAGAGCAGAAAGAAATAATTTGAGCTGGGTGATCTGGTGCTCAAATGGGACGCACCCAGGAAAGACAGGGGCAAGCACAGTAAGTTTGATGCCCTCTGGTTTGGGCCTTTCAAGATCCTTGAAGTATTTTCAAACAACACTTACAGGTTGCAGGATCTGGAAGGCGAAGAAGTTTCTAGTGGCCCAGTAAATGGGCATTTCTTGAAAAGATGTTTTTTGTGAGCCGCAGTCGGCTCTTTTGTTTTGTAAATATTGTTTTTGTTTTTGTTTTCAGTTTAATAAATGACTCCATAGCCCAACAACAAGGCACTGAATCTGCAAAAAGTGTTCTTAGAGCATCACAGGGACGACTCTATCCCCCATGGAGCCAAATGTTAGTGATATTTCTCGTAAGGGGGTTAGAATGCAAAGAATGGGCTAAAAACCCACTTACCCTAAGTTTGGGATACCATTGCACCTGTGTTTAAATGAAAATCAGGTTTGGACGACAGAGATTCGCGTGCCCGGATCAACGGCGCACATAGGATTCCGGAGGCCCCCCGCTTTTATACCTTTAAGCGGAGGGGGGGGNCCTCTTGAACGGCCACGATCTAAGCGCCCAGATCAACGACGCGCAGGGTGATTCCGGACCCCCCCACCTTTCTACCTTTAAGCGGAGGGGGGGGGTCCAGAATCGAGGACACATCTCTCCGACGGTTGCGATTGGAGCGCCTGGATCAACGACGCACAGACATCCAGACATCCTCTGCCTTTCTTTGTTTAATCAACAAGGGCCCCCCCTTTCTTGTCATGTCATCTTGCCACCTGTTCTCCACCTAACCGTGTGAGCCCCTTCCTCATATTCCAACATCTGTCCATCTTCCCTCTTCTGGTCCGTATGGTTCCTTTCCCGTCTCATCATCCACCTATCGCCTACCATGTGCCCCACCTCTTTCCACGTCATCCTGCCACCGCAAGTGCACCCATTATGTCTCATCTCCTGCCCCCTCTGATTATTGTCTTCTGCCATGTGTCTTCCCCCTGTCGTCCCTCTCATGCCTCGTCACTCTCTATCACACCCTCGTAGTTGTGATGCCACCACTCCCATTATGCGCCCCATCCCTCGCGCTGGCCTCCCTGCCTATCCTTCAGGCCGTTCAGCTGATCCAGGTAGCAGCGCTAAAGGTTTTCCACATCACAGAAGTGCCGAGTTGGCTGGGCCATTCTCAATCCCAATGAAGCAGTTATTGAAGTAGTTGGTGGTGGTTAGACATCGCCTCTGCCATAATGGGAAATCCCGGCAACGAATTTAAGGCACGTCGATTTGCCTATGAAGCTATCAGGAGTTCGGTTGCATCTTCCATAAGTTGCACGATCATTCAGAGACTGAGGGTGTTGACTGCCAGAAGCCATGCAGATGCAAATCTTTCAATGCAACGCCTCGATTCTGTTGCTATTGTTGTTCTGAGTATATGAAGGCGTTTTCGCCATTTTTGTACCTATCGATGGTTGAGCAGAGCTTCCGGTTGTAAATCTTTAATGAAGCAATGATACTCTGGTTATGTATGAACTCTTGAGACTTCTTGCCTGATGAATGCCAGTTTATTTTACATCTTTGTTACACTGTGTTAGAACCGCTCGGAATTGGAGGATCCAATCGAGCTATAACTGTTATAGGATGATGTTGGATAGGATCACTGTAGTAGTTATGATGTTTCTAATCAGTTCTCGTGATTTTCTTAACGCTGAGTGACTTGGAATTGGAGGATCCAGTCAAGTCCCCTTCAGTTTCTTGAGACCCTGAACCAAGAAGATCTTGCATTCAGAGTCTTTCTTCTGCAAACTACTGTAAGCCTATTGCCCAAAGCCATTTGTTCACCTTTCTTACAAAGTCTTCCACCTATTCACCTTTTAATCAACCCACTGGCTGAAGTTAGATCAAGACCTCCTTTGTTACTTATGTACCAGACCCATTCCCTGAGTTAGAGTGACATCTCCTCAATTATTTACCTCCATTTGATCACCCCTTTATAAACAAATCGTGACATTAAACTGATGGGTGTCGGCCTCTGCTCCCGCAAGCAATCCAGGAGTGACTTCCGATGCTAACAATTTCAATTGGTCTTCAAGAATGAAAATGAAAATGAGAAATTTGCTAGGTCCAGGAAGGTTCAGAGTCCAGCATATACAACAGCAGTGGAGTTGTTGAGATCAGTTTCCAAGCAGGAGATTGTTGGTTGTGGAGCCTGATTATCTTCCTGATTCAGAGGTCCTTGCTTTCAGCCATGTTTATACCCCATGAAGTATTTACACCCCAGAAGTATGTACACTCTTCCACGCGGGGGAGTGCAGAGGGGGGGTACCCCCTCTGCGGGGTCCGGGGAGGCCTATCCCCCTGGCTGGGGGGTCTGGGGGCAGCGTCCCCCGATGGGGGTTCGGGGGTGAATCCCTCGAAGCAAAATTTTCCTTGTAAAAGTATATTGTAATTTCATTGTAAATCTGGACTGTTCATTATAAGGTCGCAGATCTAACGGTAGAGATTATGTTAGGTTTTTTTTCCCTAGAAGGCAACCCTCTTTTATGAGGGAAATGTATTGCGGCTAGGTATGATGGTGAATATTGTATTATGAGAGAGGAGACTGTGAGAGAAAGAAGAGGAAGTTACAGTGGGTTTTGCTGTAGGTTGTATCCCTTCATTTGCTGGATAATAATAAAGGAAGGACCTGGCAATTTCTCTGGTGGATGTAGCCCACACTAGGTGAACCACGTAAATATGTTTCTCTCTTGTATTGTGTGTCTTCTGTGTTTTGTTTCTGCATTTGTTTTATTTTATTGCTCCGCGGTCCTGTTTTTCTAATAGACTTCATTTGACCATAGGATCAAAGGTAGACAATGTAGCCTAACCCAAATCAAATAGTAATCTATATGGGATGAATTTGCATTGAATTCTAGGTGCCACTTCTTAAGAAAGAGTGATTCTGAGCCCCACTTCTATATTATCTAAAGTATTTTATTAGAACTTGTCTTTGAACTAAGGATCCAAATCATCCAACCTTTGACCAGTGCCATGTAGCGACGGTAGTAACCAAGCACTGAAACAAAGGTCTCTTGCATCTAGACTCTCAAGTATTCTCCATTCATGTGTTTTCTCAGGAAACAACCCACAACAATTGAGTCTTTGAGATAGATAACTTTATTCAGTTTGATATTATCTTCTAAGTGTAGGTTTATCACCTCAACCTTTTGTTTAATGCACTTTTTCCTCTTCATGTATTTCCCTGAACTCAAACTCTCCTGGTCAGATGCCAAGGGTTCAAAGGTGAGGATTCTGCGCATCAAATCACTTGTGAGCATACCTCCATTGAAACCCTACTCAATTTGTCCACAACAAAAACCCCATTTCCAAGAGATGAAGAAAGTGAGGAGCCTAGAAGTAGTTCTAATGGATCATCCTTCTAAAGTATTAATGAGTGTGACAATATCTCAGGTGGAAAGTATGAAATATCATCAATATCTACACACAAGTAATAAAATCCATAACCTTTCAAATCATGCACCTTGTACCTTCCAAGATCACCTAGTAAGTCAATTTAATAGCTTAACAAATTCTCCGACATCACGGTGCATAGTCTCGATGATCCAAAAAGGATCCATAGAAGACTACGGACATCTCATAACTCGTAGAAGCAACTCAGGAAGCTCAGAATGGCCTCAACAGACAAAGAAAGGGAAAACATCAGAGTTCTCAAAACTCATTGAAAATGACATCATCGTGAAGAGTGCATCACAAGCTTTCCAATGACGCAAACGGCTCATCAAACGAAGTTACGTATCGAAATATATTCGCTGTCAATGTTTGTTCAACCTAACCTAGTGAGCAAGGGATGAGTCAGCACCCATACTGCTGACATCAACATCAGTATGAATGACATCATCATCTGTACAACATGTGTGGCACACGCAGGAAGAAAAGATGTGTCATGCTGATGTCAACATTATGTCATCATGGTGACGTGACAACACCAGAGGCTACCACGTGTCACTCATATTTGGCATTTTCGGGTCATTCTGTGGACCAGTAAAAATGCACCACATGGCAGTCTGTACAACCACATGGTAGTCCGTACCGTGACGTGGTAGGTTTATGTGGCATGTCGACATGGTAGGCTGACGTGGCAGGTTGTACATTGACATGGCAGGTGATGGTACAGTTGGTAATGTGGCCCAATGGTTGGATGCCATGTGGCCTAGTCATGGGCTACCATGTGGCAGTGGGAAAACGACCAATGATAGCCCGAGAATGAAATTCCAATATATATATATATATATAATAGTTGGTGGGTTCTCCAAATCCAGTGGGACCCCGCCAAATCTGATGACCAACCATCATATCTAGAACC
>ML781598.1:322659-358197 GCA_009831015.1 Picea engelmannii | reverse complement strand
ATATATATATTACAATAGATACGCAAAAGGGGAGGCCCGCAGGTTCGACCTCAAGACCTCCCCCTCTATTAACGTCGTAATACATGCTCCGATAACCATAAGGCCAATGACCTTCTGTTGATTACAAGGTTGTCCTTTTTTCTTAAAAGGTGAATTTTCCCAGTGATGCTGGGGAGGAGGCGTGCGAGGGTACGGACCGATAAAAATTTCGAGACAGTCTCAACATTTATTGTAGGTTATAGGGCACGAAAACCGAGATAGAGTTTCTCTTGGGCCTGGGAGTGCCAGAGTTGGATTGAAGCGTGGAGACAGACATTTTTGGGTAATTCGACGCCACGAATTCAATGGTGCTGTATGTTTTCTGATTTGAGAAAAATTTTTGTAGCTTGATTTCAGAATGTGGTATACTTATGTATTTTGCCAAATTCTTTTGTTGAGTTAATAAAAAAGGACTACTGATGATCCCCTATTTTGATCATCTTTCACCACTATCTAGTCTATATATTTAAATGAAAACTTAAGCATATAAGTGCATTTTGGATTCTCTTGTCATCTTTTCGACAGTTTTTGATCCTAATCTATTTTAACATCATGTTGATATCTAATCAAGGTAATAATCACACTATTACAATTATTTTTACATTATCTCAAAGGATTCAAGTGTTGTTTATGAATTAATGTCTGGGTGTAATTACAATTCATTGATTTAGCAAACCAGTCCTTCATCTAGACCTCCATCCAGACCTTCATCCAACCCTTTTTCCAGGCAGTTAACTTCGAGCTCAATTTGTGGAAAGATGAAGTTGAATCAAAAATATATGACACATGGGTTTTGTGCCTAATATGCCCAATTAGGTCGCACATGGTCCGTTTCCTAAAATCGTAGATGGATTGAGAGAATTTTGTGGTCTTCGATCCAACCCTCCAACCCTCAATCCAATACTCCATCCAACACTCCATCTGACACTCGATTCGACACTCGGAGCACAGAGGAGTTGGCGATCCGCATATCTCGGGGCACCATTATGAAATTTGAGGACATGGGTTTTTTCCCCTTGGGATCCCTCTTGCTCGATGTCCTACCAGAATTTTTTTCCATCCATTGAAGATTCCCGAGATCCATGGCCTATTTACTCACTTTGTTTCAGGAATTTACTGAAGATTCCTCAACATAATTTGATGTTTAATGATGTACCTTATTTTGTTATGCATATACTATTCCGAGAGGTTTAGTGGTCGACACCCTCCTCTGTTTAAACATCTATATAAGAAACATAGATGTGACTTATGTAAGAGAGATATAAAACATGATTTCTACCAATAGAATAAAACTTTGCATTGTGACTGTTCTGATTTCCAATTTTGATTCTCTATTTCATGCATCTGTCTCAGTGGTTGATTAGTTCATGAAGATTTAGCCACTACTTCGTAAGAGGGCCCCTCAGTGGCAAGTGTGCATTTGTGTATTCCTATAATTTCCGCGTGTGGTGTGAAGATTGTTTTTGTAGTGTTAAGATCATATTTTCATTCCAACAACAAGTTCAGATAATTGATTGTGAATATATTTTGTTTTTTGTGTTTTTCATTCTAAAACGAATCCCATGTTTACTTTGTTTCCTGTGTATTTAATTTCAAAATGTATTTCTTGTTTATTGATAGCGTTGTATGTTCATATTTATCCATGTGTAAATGAGATCTAGGTCTATTGTGTGTCTTTCCTTTCAGGCATTAGTACAGATTGCAGTAGTTTCTTTTGAATGCAATTCATTAAAACGTGTTTAGTAATCATAGCTTAGAAAAGCGTTGTATGTCTGCGATTATTTTTGAAATGCATTAGAATGATTTGAGGTCAAGTAGTTCAATGTGATAAAAGGACTCTGTATTTCTTTCATGCACCTTTCCTTTAATTCCTTTCATGTAATCTTTTAACTGAATCCTTTATGGTTAAAGTTCTTTAAATTTTAGTTCCTTTCTATTTAGGATCGATATGTCTAGTTCCTTTTAGTAGATTCTTCCTGTTCAATTCTTATTGTTCAATGTATTTTAAATTGAATATTGATTAGAAATAGGTTGTTTCAGTTATAGGAGCAAGCTTAGATTAGGAATAGTTATATTTACTTGATTTGCATAGAACAAATTTCAATTGCTTGTTTTATATCAAAGATTTGAATTTGAAAAGTTAATTCCTGAAGAATAGAATAAAATATAATAGATTTTAACTACAGAGAAATTCCTACAACTGTGATTTATTTTATGCAAGCGTGGTGTGTATGGTTTGTGCAAATCTACTTTAAATATGTATTTCATTTTTTTAGGTAGTTGTGATTAGAAATATTAAAAAATATATGATAATTAAAAAAAACTTTTGGGCATTTTAAGAACCCTAGACACTAATCTCTGTGTGAGGTAGGACCCATCAACCAACAAAATGAATTCGAAGGTGGCCATTAGTTTGGAAGAACTCTCTCAAATCCTAGAAACAACTGGGATTTATTCTTTTCAGGAAGAACACATCTTGACAATAGTCATGAACTTCTCTTTCTCTTCGGAAATGATAAAAGAACCAAATTTCCATGAGCTACAAAATGATTTTCCTTGCCAAAATGAAAAGGAAGCTGAAAAATTATGGACTACATCTGGTGGAGAGCGATCACTGATACATGAGATTGAGGAGGTCTCAACATTCATCTCAACATATCCTTTATGTACTTCAGAAATCAATCATCCAGAAGAAGAGGATCTGCATAACATGATGAAGGAGAGCATAGAAATTATTGTTGATGAACATCAAGATTACATTGAAATTTGGTTTCAAGAGGTCATCAGGCCACAATGTTATTCTCTTCTTCAACACCTTTTGATGCCAAAACAATTAGGTTGGTTGGTTCTTCATATCCAGGTAATCACTACGGTAAATTTTTCATATGTGGATATGGGTATGTTTCTTATCTTGCTTCACACATGGTTACATTGGAAAAGATCTTACACCTGAATAAATATTTTCCTTTTTGTTAGGTAGAGTAAGATGATAAATAAAAGTTGCATGTTGTTAGTTTAGCTTAAATTCTAATGCAATCTCCTTTTACATTTTCTTTTTAATAAAATAACTATGATATACATGTTCTTGTGACTTGATCTCATTGATCTCATCAGTTTTTGATATTTTAGAGTGTGGTTTTTGACAAACAGTTTTAGAAACTTTTTGCAGGTATTCATCTAACAACAAGTGGACAACTTGAAGGTGGCATAAAGTGAAGTATTTTACTTCAAAAGCAAAGGTTTATATATTTAAACTTTGTTGTCTGCTTAAGCACCAATTGGATAGTGATTTTTTTTATTATGCTTAGAAATTGCCTGCTTTAAATTAGCCATTTTTACAAGATTTCTATCTTCCTTTCTCTCAAGGCATCTTTCATGGAAGTTTCTCATAACCTCCACCACTAGAGGATACAAGGAAGTGAAACTTTGTCTTATCAAACCTAGAGGTTACTAGTACAATTTCCCCAAGAACCCTGAGTAGGTGAGTAAAGTATCTTTATGAAAGAGTAGCCAGAAGGTATGATTAGTGGTTAACCATAGAAACATCAATATAACTTCAAAAAAAAGAGTGAGTAATAACTGAATATACATTTTTGTTCTTTTCCAATGGTACCATCCACTACACATTAAAAATGCTTGATTATACCATATATTTAGATTAGATACACCCACTTAAGTATCCCTTACATCAGGACAATCTATAAGGAATACATAAAGAAGAGTCATCCTCTAACTTAAATACCATCCCAGTCCAAAATAAAAAAATTTAGAGCTGCCTCCCCATATTCTTGCAAAATGAAATCTTTATACACAAATCGTAAAAGATGGTGGACCAGTCTTTGTTGTAAAAGGGTGTAAGAGGCTAACCTGTCGAGATACTGAACAAGTCTGCTGGTAGTGGGTACCAGCCTATGGTATGACTAGGTAAACTCGTCGGAGTACTGAACAAGCTTGCTGGTAGCGGGGCATTCTACCTAGAGAGGGCGATGATCTGACAAATAATAAATAAAATTCCTAAATCTTAAAACTTGTCCTAATGTACAAAATTACTTGTACGAAAAGATGAAAATAAGTATGCATGGTTAAGAAAAGGTAAATGAACTCCATCAATATTCCATTTGGAACTAACTTTAAGACAATCCTAAGACTCTCTCGCCTACCTCTTCTTAACTATATGTAGGATGTTTTGTCCTATAGGTGGGGCCATAGTTTAACCATCTTGTCAGACTAATGTGTGAAATTTATCTCTACACTTGGAGAACTGTAAATCTTAGGCTATTGGGAGAATTGACTGGTTTCCTATATCCTTGATTGTGAGGTGTCACAATACTTAGGAGTGGGGGAGGGGTTTCCTGAGCTGACAAATGATAAACACTGCCATCCGTATTACAAGCCATGAGAAGAGGAAGTAGAATCTCTGTCAAAATTCTATCATATTGTTTTTACAATATCGCGGGCTATTATATCAACAGTTGTTTGTATTAGTATGATAAATTTTATACTGCTGACATAACTTTGTGTGTTATAATCCTGTTGTGCATTTTTATTTATGTTTATGAAATGGAAGATTGCTTATACTTAATTATTCCTTGTGACAATTACAGATCGATAACAACTGCTAAATGCTCACTGCCATCTGTATTACAAGCCTATGAAAAGAGGAACAAATTGTTTGTATTTTTACAGATTGATGAAAAGGAAATAAAAAATGGATAATCGTATCCTATACATGCTCTTGTTCACCATCCCTGCCAAAAAATTTCCAAGCTAAGTGCTATGGGCGAACGTCCGTTTACTATCGGGTAATTTCCACTTACACAGGAGGACCGGATGGAGTGCTATCTGGAGGACTTGATGGAGTGCCATCTAGAGGACCAGATGGAGTGCCATATGGAGGACTAGGTGAGGTATTGTATACAATATAAATGATCATGATCACATTCAAAAAATGGCAAGCTGGATGTTACATCATATTTGAAATTTTTGGATCTACGCTCATGGTTAATAAAAGAAAGAGTGGTTCAAAGAAGTTGATCAACTTATTGGTTCTAAAAGAGGAGAGATTATTTGTAGTTCAATATCTTTCTAATGCCCAACTGCAAAAATGCCTTTTCCACTAAATGGATTGGCACTCGGTTGGCAGCTAGCCCCTTTTTGTTCGAGGCTCTTCATTGTAGTTACCTTTCAAATTGAAGGAACCAACATAGATACTTCATTTGCAGCAACACTATCACCAGCTACCCCATGACACAGGACCAAGGAAATTCGTCTCATCATTGTTGATACTCTTGGCAACATTTTGTGCCTATTGTTTTGCATTTTTCATCCAGAGTGTCAGATAGGGTGTCGTATGGAGTGTTGGAACAACCTGTAATCTGCAAAAATAATTTTCTAAATGCCAGAAGTAATTCTTAATATAAAACTCAGGTATAGCTACATGAATCCAATAATCGTTTGATCTATAAAAAAGATAAAACTGTAAATTTATCTCGTAGATCCTTGTATTCTCCAGTTGGCATGACAAATTTCACAAGCTAGGTGGCTTAAAAACAAAAAAAAAACAATTATTTCACCAAAGCTAATATTTCTAGAATGTCAACTTTGTTTTCATCATAATCATACTTCTATTCTATCTACTCTCTAAGATGTGGTCTTATTATGTTCTACAATCCAAGAACTATATTACTACATAATTTATGATTGTTAAACACACAATCTGATCTCAATTATCTACTACATTTTCTTTTTAGACTTTCATTGTTTATTGAATCTATGACTGCACTTAGGTCTACACAGGGATTCTTGTTTAAATACAAGGAAATGTGAACATAATCATTTTTACAAGAGATCATTATATTTTCAAAATATTACCATAACTTAGAGTTCCGATTTAACTTCTCCATATTCTTTCTATCCTTCATCCTTTCATGATTGAGACTGTAACATGATACTTGTTTCTGTAAGTATAACCAATTGCCACTTTTATTTATTATATATGGATCATATAATTTTCTTCGTTATGATTTTCTATCGTTATAGTTTCTTCAATATTAATGTCCAAGTCTTTGACTTGGACATTGATTGAATACATTCATACGATATCATTTTAACCAAACACTAACCAAAAGCATGTCATAAATTTCAGACATGGGCTATCATTATTTTGGCAATCAAATGAGAATCCATTCATTTGGTTCAGAAACTTGGCTCTTACATGAAAAAATATACCAACAATTATATCATCAGTTATGTTTTTATATGCCTTGGCGTATGCTTTGAAACCCTTGGTAGATTCGACATTGATATTACTATATAGCAAGGGTTTCATCATTATGTTTCCATACAGGGCATCTATGAACACAATCTATTTTCTTTATTTTACAATTCTCTATTTTTCATTTACACTATTTCCATTGTTCCCCTCATTCCTTGTCATCATAAACACCAAGAGAAATTTTATCAAAAGCTCAAAGAATCCAACTGGAAATTCAAATACAAATCCAAGCTTATTGTATTCCCTCCAAAAAGTACAGGTAGTGGTCATTGCTGCAAATGCATAATCGAATTTTGATGACTCCATTTTGTTTGCAAAGGGACTTGAAACATCTCCGGTGTGGGGGAGAGGATGATCCCCTATTTTGATCATCTTTCACCACTATCTAGTCTATATGTTTAAATGAAAACTCAAGCATCTCAGTGCATTTTGGATTCTCTTGTCATATTTTCAGGAGTTTTTTAATCCTAATCTATTTTAACATCATGTTGATATCTAAGCAAGGCAATAATCACATTATTACAATTATTTTTACATTATCTCAAAGGATTCAAGTGTTGTTTCTGAATTAATGTCTGGGTGTAATTACAATTCATGGATTTAACAATCCAGTCCTTCATCTGACCCTTTTTCCAGGCAGTTAACTTCGAGCTCAATTTGTGGGAAGATCATGTTGAATCAAAAACATCCAACACATGGGTTTTGTGCCCAATATTCCCAATTAGGTCCCTTTTGGGGCGTTTCCTAAAATTGTGGATGTATTGAGAGCATTTCATGGTCCTCGATCTGACCCTCCAACCCTCGATTTGATACTCCATCTAGCACTCCATCTGGCACTCGGAGCATAGAGGAGTTGGAAATCTGCATATCTCAGGGCACCATTATGAAATTCGAGAACATGGGTTTTTCTCCCTTGGGATCTCTCTTGCTCGGTGTCCTACCAGAATTTGCTTCCATCCATTGAATATCCTCGAGATCCATGGCCTATTTACTCACTCTATTTCATACATTTACTAAAGATTCCTCAACATAATTTGATGTTTAATGATGTACTTGATTTTGATATGCATATATTATTCTGAGAGGTTCAGTGGTCGACACCCTCCTCTGTTTAAACATCTATATATGCAACACTGATGTGACTTATGTAAGAGAGATATAGAACATGATTTCTACCAATAGAAGAAAACTTTGCGTTGTGATTGTTCTGATTTCTAATTTCAATTCTCTATCTCATGCATCTATCTCAGTAGTTGATTAGGTCGTGAAGATTTAGCCACTTCTTCCTGAGAGGGCCTCTTAGTGGAAAGTGTGGATTTGTGTATTTCTATAATTTTTGTGTGTGGTGTGAAGATCGTTTGTGTAGTGTGAAGATCATATTTTCATTCCAACAACAAGTTCAGATAAGTGATTGTGAATATATTTCATTTTTTTTGTGTGTCATTCTAAAACAAATCCCATGTTTACTTTGTTTCTGTGTATTTCATTTCAAAACGTATTTCTTGTTTATCGATAACATTGTATGTTCATATTTATCCATGTGTAAATGAGATCTCAGTCTATTGTGTGTCTTTCCTTTCAGGCATTAGTATAGATTGCAGTAGTTTCTTTTGAATGCAATTAATTAAAACGTGTTTGGTAATCATAGCTTAGAGAAGCGTTGTATGTCTGTGATTATTTTCGAAATGCATTAGAATGATTTGAGGTCAAGTAGTTCAATGTGATAAAAGGACTTTGTGTATTTCTTTCTTGCACCTTTCCTTTAATTCGTTTTATGTAATCTTTTAACTAAATCCTTTATGGTTGAAGTTCTTTAAATTTTAGTTCCTTTCTATTTAGGATCGATATGCCTAGTTCCTTTTAGTAGATTCTTCATGTTCAATTCTTGTCATTCAATGTATTTTCAATTGAATATTGATTAGAAATAGGTTGTTTCAGTTATAGGAGCAAGCTATGATAAGGAATAGTTAGATTTACTTGATTTGCATAGAACATATTTCAATTGCTTGTTTTCTATCAGAGATCTGAATTTGAAAAGTTAATTCCTGAAGAATAGAATAAAATAGAATAGATTTTAACTACAGAGCAATTAGATTAAGAGTGCTTAATTTCCTTTAATATAGCTATAATCACAAACGGATATATTAAGGATCTAAATCGTGAGATATGATAACCCTATAATGAGCTTCTTTCCTAGGTGTTGAGCTATTCCAATTTGCTTGATTTTCTTTTAAGTGTATTGTCGACTTTAGGATTAGGTTAGCCTAGATTAGTTTAGGCTTCAATCCTACACATATAGTTTCAACACCTCTAATATTACGAGCCTTGGGTTGAAAATTTAATGTTAAATTAGATGGTATATATTTTACTTGACACCTACCCATTTGAGAGCAGGACTCAGAGACATAGTCCACTAGGGACGAACTCCGTTATCAATTTTTTTGTGTTCATATTTGATGCTTATGTCTCTTCATTATTGAAATTTTCCTTCTTTAATGGTGCACTTTAATTTATGCTCATTTAATGCAATTATTTATAAGTCACTTCGATGAAAATATCCTGGATCATGTTGGTATCAGAGAAGTCATCTTTGACTTGAATTTTTGAGTGTGAATGCTTACTAGGGAAAGGCATAAGTAGGGTGAAGGAACTCTTAAGACTTTCAATCCAGAAGTTGGTCATGCATCCTGAAGGAATAAAATGGCAGAAGAGGACAAGCGCGATGAACAAGAGAAAAACTTCCATATAGTATTTTATTACATGTCAAAATGGTTGAATGAATGTATGGAGACCATGCAAAGAGGATGAGGAAGAAAGGGAAGAAAAATGAAGCACACGTGGATGATGATGCTTTGGTAAATCAAGGGGTTGGAGGAGACCCTCCCGAGCCTCCATCTTCACCATCAAGTTCTAGTTCTTCTTCTTCTGAGCATTCTTATAATTCTCATCATTCTAGCCATAAAGCCTCTTTTAAGAAATCATTATTAAAGCTTCATGTAAATTTTTCTTTAAATATGTTTAATGGAGATGCTAATCTTGAAAATCGAGATAATTGGATCCGACAGGTTGAAATATATTGTTGTGTTCAACATATTGATGAAGAAGAAGTTAAAGTGAAACTGGATTCTCTTTGGTTGGAAGGCACTGCTCTCATATGGTGGGAGAGAAAACTTTAGGACACAAATAAGTGTGGTAATCTTCTTTCCTCATGGTCGGAATTTAAATCAACGACAAGGAAACAATTTTATCCATTGGGTTATTTACATAAATAAATCATGGAATGGAAAACTTTAAGACAAAGTAAAGGTCAAATTGTACAAAGTTTCACAGAAGAATTTAGGAAGAAAGCTCTTGCATTAAACATTCCTTTGGATTCTTATGAAACTTTAATGAAATATATTGGTGCACTTCATAGTTATATTACTCATACTTTGATATTGTTTAACCCCACCGGTCTTGACGAAGTTTGTGGGCAAGCCACTCTCCATAAGAACATGGGAAAGAATGTTCAAGAAGACCCCACAAAGAAACCTTCCAATCTCCCACATAAGCCATGTAAGAAGTTTAAAAGGAAGGACAATAACACCGCCACTGTGACGAGAGAAGGATGAAAGCCATATTGCACTCATTGCAAGAAAATTGGTCACGATGATAAACATTGTTGGAAACTACATCTAGAGAAGAGATCAAAACAATTCAGTGGAAAGGGGAAGAAAAAACCGTTTCTACAGTGCAACAAGATCTTGGTTCCGATTCAGGAGACAAAGGAAATATCATAGCGGTTGGAGTACAAGGTAAAGATTGCCTTCATGCTAGTTCAAATTCCAATAATGAATCTCATGAAGATGAACGAAAGAGGAATGAATTATTTCACATAAGAGTTGTATATAAACACACTAAGATAGATACATTGTTTGATCTGGGTTCCCAAGTAAACTTGATATCTGAATCACTTGTCAAAAATATGGGTCTTGAAACGAAACCACATCCAAAGCCTTATCCTCTTGGTTGTGTATATGATAAAGAAAAACTTAATGTCACCAAACAATGTAGGGTCAGATTTTCTATTGCTTCGAAGTTGATTGATGAAGTGGATTTGAATGCTGTATCACTTGATATATGTGGCATAGTGTTAGGGAGTCCTTATCTTTATGATAGAAAAGCAGTCTTCTTTCGTCATGAGAAAAAATACCACCTTACTAAGGGGGGAGTGGAATATATTGTTAGAGATCATAGCACGAGGGTAAACACAACACTTATTAGTGCAGGGAAAATGAAGAGACTCATAAAGACTAATAAGAGATATGTACTCATGGTCATAAGAGAGAAAGATGTGAGGACATCCGACACTTTCCAAGGATGTGATCCTTCTCATAAGAAATAATTAATTGATATTGTTTCTAAGTATGATGATATTTTCTAGGAACCAAATGGATTACCTCCTAAGAGGGAAATCCAACAGGAAATACATCTTCAGCAGGGTTCTCCTCTTCCTAATGTGGACATGTATAGGATGTCAATTGTGGAGACGACAAAGATCAAGAAGCAGATACAGGGCTTATTGGATCAAGGGGTCATCAGGCCCAACTCATCTCCTTGTGGTTCTCTGATCATGATGGTGCCAAAGAAATATGGCACATGGTGGATGTGTGTCGATTACCAAGCCTTAAATAAAATTACGATGAAAAATGATACCCTCTTCGTCGTATAGATTATTTACTTGATTAGTTGAAGAATGTTGTTTATTTCACTAAGTTGGATTTGTGTAGTGGATACCATCAGATCAAGGTTGCAGAACAGGATGCATGGAAGACTTCCTTTAAAACCAAACATGGATTGTTTGAGTGGTTAGTTATTCCATTTGGGCTTTGTAATTCTCCAACAAATTTCATGCGTGTGATGAATGATGTATTCAGGCCTTTTCTAGATGATTTTGTGATTGTATATTTAGACGACATTATTATTTTTAGCAGGACTTGGTATGAACATGTGAGGCATTTAAAGAAAGTATTGGATACTTTGCAAAGGGAAAAGTTGTATGTAAAACTTTCCAAATGTGAATTTAGTAAGACTTCACTTGTGTACTTAGGTCATATTATAGGAGGAGGACAATTAAAAATTGATACTTCCAATATTGATGTAATTGTAAATTGTCTTGAGCCCAAAAATGTAACCAAGATATGGATTTTCTTAGGTGTAGTCCAGTATTAGAGGAGGTTCATTTCAAACTTCTCCTTTATAACAACTCTTTTGCATGCCTTAACCAATGTGAAGAGCACTTTTTAGTTGGGAGGAAAGAAACAAAAATCTTTCGACACTTTGAAGGAAAAGATCAGTATCGCATCAATATTAGCACTTTCGAATATTCAACAACCCTTTGAGATTGAGATGAATGCCAACGGATATGCCATGGGTGTAGTGTTTATGCAATATTGTAAGCCTATCTGTTACCACTCTAAAAATTTTAAAAAAGTTGTTGTTAACTATACTACATATGATAAAGAGTTGTATGCATTATTTCAAAGCGTAAAAAAATGGAAGCACTACTTGTTAGGGAAGGAAACAATCATACATACATATAACCAACCCTTACAGTATCTCCAAGCACAAACTAAAATGAAAAATATAGGCTCTACAAATGGATGGGTTTCCTATAACAATTTCATTTGGTAATCAAGTACAAAAAGGGTACAAGTAACAAGGTAGTTGATATGCTTTCTAGAGCTCCTATTGTTTCTTCTATTATTTTGAAGAATACTTCTTTATCTCATGATATCTATGCAGAACAATATGCCATTGATAAAGATTTTAAATAAGTATATGAGAATCTAACCCATGGTGCACATGCAAAGAACTATTGTCTGCAGGGAAAACTACTCTACCATCTTGGAAAGCTATGTATTCCTACAAGTGAACAAGTCCATGTAATATGAGAAGCTCACACTTCTCTTGTGTCTAGGCATTTTGGGGTAGGAAAAACTATGGCTCATTTACAGAGGTTTTGTTACTGGCCTCAAATGAAAGGAATTGTAACTAAATATGTAAATGGGTGTGTGATGAGTTCTACTTGTAAGCCCACTAATATAAAAATGGGGCTATACTCACGACTACCTGTTCCATCCCATCCATGGGAAAGTATCTCCATGGATTTTGTAGGGGGTTTACCAATGTCAAAAGGGGGTCATGACTATTTGTATGTTTTAGTGGATAGGTTAAGAAAAATGTGTATCTTAATGCCATGTAAAAAGAAGATCACTGCTGAGCAGGCTGCTAATCTCTTCTTTCAGTATGTTTGGGTTCACTTTGGGTTACCCACATCCATTTTTTCGAATCGAGACACTCGATTCCTTGGGGATTTTTGGAAAAGCTTATGGAGAACGATGGACACCAAGTTGAAGAGGAGCACTTCTTTCCATCCACATACTAATAGACAGACAAAGGTTGTAAACCAAATAGTGGTACTTTTTCTTCGAGGTTACTACAACAAGCATCCCAAGTTATGGGATGAATAGATACCCTATGTACAACATGCTTACAACCGAGCCTTACATTATTCCACTTAGTGTTCGTCTTTTGAGACATGTTTTGGGTACCTACCTAAAGTTCCTTTGGAATTAATGTATGGGAGAGATGCCAATTCAAATGAAGAGAGAAATGAGGAAAGAGCCCGCAATTTCATCCAGAGGATCCAGCAGGTACACCAACCAGTTAGGGAACGGTTGAAGAAAAGTCAAGAACAATATAAAGCTTGGCATCACAAACACAAGGTTGATCATCAGTTCCAAGTTGGAGACTGGGTATGGCTTCACATCAATAAGGAGAGATTGAAGGGTGAAGGAAAGAAACTCAAGCCCATTCGTTATGGACCCTTCACTATTTTGGAGAAAAGTGGTACCAATGCTTTTCGTCTGGATCTTCCACCTTATATGAAGATTTAATCAGTTGTAAATGTAGAGAACTTGAAACTTTTTTAGCCTCCCATGATGATGGATCAGGATGAGGAAGTTTCAATACCTTCAATTGATGAGTTTTCTCTTGAGTACTTGGATGAGTTAAAGGAATATATCATCCTGGATAGAAGGATGAGGACTTCATGCATAGGTGATGTTGATTATCTTCGAGTAGGCTTAAAGGGCACACATCCAAGCAAGGAAAAGTGGATTGGAAAGGACAAGGTGAGGGAATGCTTCCCTCACTTATTTGTTGATTGACGAAAGCTTTTGGTGGTCCAAAAAGATCTCAGTAAGAAGGTGTGATATAAAAAGGATCCAGAGAAGACTAATGAAGCTCACAATGGCCTCAATCGACAAAGAAAGGGAAAAAATTAAAAGTTCTCAAAACTCAGTGAAAATGACATCATCACGAAGAGCGCATTGCAATATTTCCAATGGTGCAAAGGGATTGTCAAACAGATTTACATATCGAAATATATTTATGGTCAAATTTTGGTCAACCTACCTCAGTCAGCAGGGGATGAGTCAACATCTATACTTTTGACATCAACATCAGTATGGATGACGTAAGCATCTGTAAAACATGCATGGCGCACACAATAAGTTGACATGTGTCATGCTGACATTAGCATGATGTCAATACGGTGACGTGGCAGCACCATAGGCTGCCACGTGTCACTCATATTTGGAATTTTTGGGTCATTCTGTGGACCAGTAAAAATACACCATGTGGTAGTCCGTACAACCATGTGGCAGTCCGTACAGTGACATGGCAGGTTGTATGTTGACATGGTAGGTGATGGTAGAGTTTTTGACGTGGCACAATGGTTGGCTGCCATGTGGTAGTGGGAAAATTCCCAATGATATCCCAAGAATGAAATTCCATATATATATATGTTACAACAGATACCCAAAAGGGGAGGCCTATGGGTTCAACACCGAGACCTCCCCTTCTATTAAAGCCTTAATACATGCTCCGATAACCATAAGGCCAATGACTTTTCGTTGATTACAAGGCCGTCCTTTTTGCTTAAAAGGTGAATCATCCCAATGTTGTTGGGGAGGAGGCGCACGAGGGTACGGATCGACATGAATTTTGAGACAGTATCAACATTTATTGCAGGTTGCAGGGCATGAAAATAAGACATAGTTTCTCTTAGGCCTGGTAGTGCCAGAGTCAGATTGAAGTGTGGAGACAGTCTTTTTTGGGTAATTCGATGCCACGAATTCAGTGGTGCTGTCTATTTTCTGATCTGAGAAAAAATTTTGCAGCTTGATTTCAGAATGAGGTATACTTATGTATTTTTCCAAATTCTTTTGTTGAGTTAATAAAAAGGCCTACCCATTTGAGAGCAGGACCTGAAAACGTAGTCCACTAGGGACGAACTCCATTATCAAGTTTTTTGTGTTTAGATTTGATGCTTATGTCTCTTCATTATTGAGTTTTTCCTTCTTTAATGGTGCACTTTAATTTATGCTCATTTAATGCAATTCTTTATAAGTCACTTCAATGAAAAGATCCCGGATCATGTTGGTATTAGAGAAATCGTCTTTGACTTGAATTGTTGAGTGTGAATGCTTACTAGGGCCAAGAATAATCATGGTGAAGGAACTCTTAAGACTTTCAATCCTGAAGTTGGTCATGCATCCCGAAAAAAGAAAATGGTAGAAGAGGACAAGCCTGATGAGCATGAGAAAAACTTCCATATGGTATTTTATCACATGTCAGAAATGGTCGAACGAATGTATGGAGACTACGAGAAGAGGATGAAGAAGAAAGGGAAGAAAAAGGAAACACATGCGGATGATTATGCTTCATGAAATCAAGGGGTTGGAGGAGACCCTCCTGAGCCTACATCTTCACCATCAAGTTCTAGTTCTTCTTCCTCTAAGCATTCTCATCATTCTAGCCATATAGCCTCTTTTAGGAAATACTTATTAAAGATTGATGTAACATTTGTTTTACCTATGTTTAATGGAGATGCTAATCCTGAAAATATAGATAATTGGATCCGACAGGTTGAAGTGTATTTTCGTGTTCAACATATTGATGAAGAGGAAGTTAAAGTGCAACTGGCTTCTCTTTGATTGGAAGGCACCGCTCTCATATGGTGGGAGAGAAAACTTCAGGACAAAAGTAAATGTGGTAATCTTCTTTCCTCATGGTCAGAATTTAAATCAACGATAAGGAATAAATTTTATCCATTGGGTTATTTACATAAAGTAATGATGAAATGACAAACTTTAAGACAAAGTAAATCTCAAACTGCACAAAGTTTCACAGAATAATTTAGGAAGAAATCTCTTGCATTAAACATTCCTTTGGATTCTTATCAAACTTTAATGAAGTATATTGACGCACTTCAAAGTTACATTCTTCATACTTTGCAATTGTTTAACCCCACCAGTCTTGATGAAGTTTGTGTGCAAGAAACTCACCTTGAGAACACAGGAAATCATGTTCAAGAAGATCCCACAAAGAAACCTTCCAATCTACCACATTAGCCATTTAAGAAGTTTAAAAGGAAGGACAAGAAGATTGCCACAGTGACGAGAGAAGGAGGAAAGACATCTTGCACTCATTGCAAGAAAAGTGGTCATGATGATGAACATTGTTGGAAAATACATCCAGAGAAGAGACCGAAACAGTTCAGTGGAAAGGGGAAGACAAAAAGCATTGCTACAGTGCAACAAGATCTTGGTTCTGATTAAGGAGATGAAGGAAATATCACAACAATTGGAGTACAAGGTAAAGATTCCCTTCATGCTAGTTCAAATTCCAATAATGAATCTCATGATGATGAACGAAAGAGGAATGAATTATTTCACATAAGAGTTGTATCTAAACACACTAATATAGATACAATGTTTGATCTGGGTTCCCAATTAAACTTGATATCTGAAGCACTTGTCAAAAAGATGGGTCTTGAAACGAAACCACATCCAAAGCCTTATCCTCTTGGTTGGGTATATGATAAAGAAAAACTTAATGTCACCAAACAATGTAGGGTCATATTTGCTATTTCTTCAAAGTTGATTGATGAAGTGGATTTGGATGTTGTATCACTTGATATATGTGACATAGTGTTAGGGAGTCCTTATATTTATTATAGAAAAGCAACTTTCTTTCGTCATGAGAAAAAATACCACCTTACTAAGGGGGGAGTGGAATATATTTTTAGAGCTCATAGCATGAGGGTAAACACAACAGTTGTAGTGTAGGGAAAATGAAGAGACTCATAAATACTAATAAGAGATATGTACTCATGGTCGTAAGAGAGAAATATGTCGGGATATCTGACATTTTCCAAGAATGTGATCCTTCTCATAAGAAAAAAATATTTGATATTATTTCTAAGTATGATGATATTTTCTAGGAACCAGATGGATTACCTCCTAAGAGGGAAATACAACATGAAATACATCTTTAGCAGGATTCTCCTCTTCCTAATGTGGGCATGTACAGGATTTCAGTTGTGGAGATGACAGAGATCAAGAAGCAAGTGCATGGATTAATGGATCAAGGGGTCATCAGGCCCATCTCATCTCCTTGTGGTTCTCTGATCATGATGGTTCCAAAGAAATATGACACATGGCGAATGTGTGTCGATTATTGGGCCTTAAATAAAATCATGGAAAAAAATCGATACCCTCTTCCTTGTATAGATGATTTACTTGATCAATTGAAGAACGTTGTTTATTTCACTGAGTTGGATTTGCGCAGTGGATACCATCAGATCAGGGTTGCAAAAAAAGATTCATGGAAGACTGTCTTTAAAAACAAACAGGGATTGTTTGAGTGGTTAGTTCTGTCATTTGAGCTTTGTAATGCTCCAGTAAGTTTCATGCGTGTGATGAATGATGTATTTTGGCCTTTTCTAGATTATTTTGGGATTGTATATTTAGATGGCATTCTTATTTTTAGCGGTACTTGGGATGAACATGTGAGGCGTGCAAAGAAAATATTGGATACTTTGGAAAGGAAAAAGTTGTATGTAAAACTGTCCAAATGTGAATTTGGTAAGACCACACTTGTGTACTTAGGTCATATTGTAGGAGGAGGACAATTAAAAATTGATCCTTCCAAGATTGATGTAATTGTAAATTGACTTGAGCCCAAAAATGTGACTGAGATACAAAGCTTCTTAGGTGCAATCTAGTATTGGAGGAGGTTCATTTCAAAATTTGCCTTTATATCAACTCCTTTTCATGCCTTTACTAGTGTGAAGAACACTTTTCAGTGGGGAGGAAAGAAACAAAAATATTTCGACACTTTGAAGGAAAAGATCAGTAATGCACCAGTATTAGCACTGTCGAATCTTCAACATCCCTTTGAGATCGAGACAGATGTTAGCGGATACACTATGGGTGAAGTGTTGATGCAATATCATAAGCCTATCTATTACCACTCTGAAACTTTTAACCAAGTTGTTGTTAACTATCCTACATATTATAAAGAGTTGTATGCATTAGTTCAAAGCATAAAGAAATGGAAGCACTACTTGTTAGGGAAGGAAACAATCATACATATAGATCACCAACCCTTACAATATCTCCAAGCACAAACCAAACTGCAACAATATTGGCACTGCAAATGGATGGGTTTCCTACAACAATTTTATTTGGTAATCAAGTACTAAAAGGGTACAAGTAACAAGGTAGTTGATATGCTTTCTAGACCTCCTATTGTTTCTTCTATTATTTTGAAGAATACTTCTTTATCTCATGATAGCTATGTGGAACAATATGCCATTGATGAAGATTTTAAAGAGGTACATGAGAATCTAACCCATGGTGCACATGTAGAGAACTATTATCTGTAAGGAAAACTACTCTACCATCTTGGAAAGCTATGTATTCCTACAATTTAACGAGTCCATGTAATACGAGAAGCTCACACTTCTCTTGTGTTTGGGAATTTTGGGGTAGGAAAAACTATGGCTCATTTACAGATGTTTTGTTATCGGCCTCAAATAAAATAAATTGTAACTAAATATGTAAAGGGGTGTGTGATGTGTTCTACTTGTAAGCCCACTAATAGAAAACTAGGTCTATACTCACCACTACATGTTTCCATACCATCCATGGGAAAGTATTTCCATGGATTTTGTAGGGGGTTTACCAATGTCAAAAGGGGGTGATGACTATTTGTATGTTGTCGTGTATAGGTTCAACAAAATGTGTATCTTAATTCCATGTAAAAAGAAAATCACTGTTGAGCAGGATGCTAATCTCTTCTTTCAGTGTGTTTGGGTTCACTTTGGGTTTCCCACATCCATTATCTCAGATTGAGATACTCGATTCCTTGCGGATTTTTGGATAAGATTGTGGAGAATGATGGACACCAAGTTGAAGAGGAGCATTGCTTTCCATCCACAGACTGATAGACAGACAAAGGTTGTAAACCGAGCAATGGTACTTTTTCTTCGAGGCTACTACAACAAGCATCCCAAGTTATGGGATGAACAAATACCCTATGTACAACATGCTTACAACCGAGACTTACATTCCTCCAGTCAGTGTTCGCCTTTTGAGACATGTTTTGGGTACCTACCTAAAGTTCCTTTGGACTTGATGTAAGGGAGAGATGTCGATTCAAATGAAGAAATAAATGAGGAAAGATCCTGTAAGTTCATCCAGAGGATCCACCAGGTACACAAGGCAGTCAGGGAACAGTTGGAGAAAATTCAAGCACGTTATAAAGCTTGACATGACAAACACATGGTTGATCATCAGTTCTAGGTTGGAGATTGGGTATGGATTCACATCAGCAAGGAGAGATTAAAGGGTGAAGGAAAGAAAATCAAGCCCATTCGTTATGGATCCTTCACTATTTTGGAGAAAAGTGGTACCAATGCTTTTCATCGAGATATTACACCTTATATGCAGATTTACTCAGTTGTTAATGTAGAGAACTTGAAACTTTTTGAGCCTCCCATGATAATGGATCAAGATGAGGAAGTTTCAATACCTTCAGTTGATGAGTTTTCTCCGGAGTAATTGGATGATTTAAAGGAAGATATCATCATGGACATAAGGATGAGGAATTCACACAAGGGTGATGTTGATTATCTTCGAGTAGGCTTAAAGGGCACACATCCAAGCAAGGCAAAGTGGATTGAGAAGGACAAGGTGAGGGAACTCTTTCCTCACTTATATGTTGATTGATGAAAGCTTTTGGTGGTCCAAAAAGATCTTAGTGGGAAGGCGTGATCCAACAAGGATCCATAGAAGACTAAGGACAACTCAGAACTCATAGAAGTGACTCAGGAAGCTCAGAATGGCCTTAGCAGACAGAGAAAGGGAAAATTTTCAAAGTTCTCAAAACTCAGTGAAAATTGCATCATCGCAAAGAGTGTGTCACAAGATTTCCAACGGCGCAAATGTCTCATCAAACGGAGTTACGGATAAAAATATATTTTCAGTCAAAGTTTGGTCAACCTAGCCCAATTAGCGGGGGATGAGTCAACATTCGTATTGCTAACGTTAACATCAATATGGATGACATAAAAATCCATACAAGATGTGTGGCACTTGAAGGAAGGAAACATGTGTCATGCTATCATGAGCATGACATCAACATGGTGATGTGGAAGCACCAGAGGCTGCCATGTGTCACTCATATTTGGCATTTTCGGGTCATTCTGTGGACTAGTAAAAATGTGCCATGTGGAAGTCCGTACAAACACGTGGCATTCTGTATGGTGATGTGGTAGGATGATGTGGTAGGCTGTATGATGACATGAAAGGTGATCGTACAGTTGGTGACATGGCCCAATGGTTGGCTACCACGTGGCCTAGTCATGGGCTGCCACATGGCAGTGGGAAAATGCCCAATGACAGCTAGAGAACGGAATTCCAAAAATATATATATATAAGAGTTGGCGGGTCCTCCAAATCCAACGGAACAACCATGTCATATATATATATATATATATATATGTTGATTTTTTGGGAACACTAAGTATCGCATTTCGCTACGTTCTTCATTTTTGTTTTATAAAAAAAAGAGGTACAATCAAAATATAATTTAGATAAATAAATGATGTGGAGTCTAGTAGGGTCGATGAGTTACAATGGATACCCAGAAGGGGAGGCCCGTTGGTTCGACCTCGGGACCTCCCCCTTTATTAATGCCTTAATACATGCTTCGATAACCATAAGGCCAATGACCTTTCGTTGATTACAAGGCTGCCCTTTTTGCTTAAAAGGTGAATGCTCCCAGTGATGCTAGGGATGAGGTGCATGAGGGTACAGAATGACACAAATTTTGAGACGGTCTCAACATTTATTGTAGGTTGTAGGGCACAAAAATCGAGACAGAGTTTCTCTTGGGCCTGGGAGTGCCAGAGTTGGATTGAAGTGTGGAGACAATCATTTTTGGGTACTTTGACACCACAAATTCAGTGGTGTTGTCTGTTTTCTGATCCGAGCAAAACTTCTACAACTTGATTTCAAAATGAGGTATACTTATGTATTTTGCCAAATTCTTTTACTGGGTTAATAAAAAGGCCTACCCATTTGAGAGCAGGACCCGAAGACGTAGTCCACCAGGGATGAACTCCATTATCAAGTTTTTTGTGTTCAGATTTGATGCTTATGTCTCTTCATTATTGAGCTTTTCCTTCTTTAATGGTGCACTTTAATTTATGCTCATTTAATGCAATTATTTTAATTCACTTCGATGAAAAGATCCTGGATCACTCGATGGATTGGAAATTCAACCAATAGACTATTCTCTTGCCAACTCACTCATAATTTCTATGGTTTCTTCCTCCAATGGGATTTAAACTCTAGGATTGATACTTATGATCAGAGGGAGTTCCGATATAAGCTTAAGATACACTGGATATCACCAAATTTGTTTGGCCTTCTAGTGGATCTTCAAATAAAGGCACAATTTCATCTTCCATGCCATGAAGAAAACCATAGTCCTACACAAACCCTAGCTTATTCCATCAGAGAGCCAAAATAACACACTCCCACACCTTGAACAAGTTTATCTTGAACTTCAAAACTATAAGAAACCCTAGTACCTCTATTAGGAAACCATAAGAAGAACAAATTGAATGCTTGAAGAGCAACAAGAAAGTGCAGAAACACCTCTTCCCTCCAAACATTTGTTACCTAAAGGGTGGAGGCCGAACACTGTTATGAGGTATCCCTCCCATGGCCACACCTGAAACCTGCAATCATAATCTAAGATTTGTAAGAATGGTCACAGTAGGAATAACAAGAATTGTCAAAACGTAGTAATGTTAGCCATGATCGCATGGTAGCATACGTGGAGAAGCCATTACCTACACTGCCACTAAAATTGAGAACCTTGAATAAGAGGAAGAGATATGGATACATGACCCTATGGAAATTTTCCCATCCAACAATATGAAAAATGCAAAGATGTGGACCTCGAGCAATTTTCCAACCTGATCGCATTTCCCATGAATCGCTTATGAGTAAAGAAGCCATAGATCGATTAAATCCCACCGAGCTTCTAGTTAGACCATGTGTCCCCATATACCACCAAAGAGTGTGGAATCTCTCACCAAAATCTTGGGTGAAGATAGGTGGATTCATGCTAGAAGGGTAGCATTGCACAACTTGTTTCCTTCTTGAAAGGTTATGCACAAAAAATTGCCTCCATTTAACAAAAACAGAAAAGGTTGTAAAGGGTGAACTAGAGCACGCCAATTAATGTCTATAATCTGGCTCATTTGGTGAATAAATGCAAGACAAGGTTGTTAATCTTTCACACTTTCTTAAAGTGAATGAAGCTCATTGAAACCGAGGGCCAAATTGAGAGCCTACCTTTATTGGCTAAATATAGGGGATAGAATCATTTATGCCTTTGCTACTTAGGAAGTGTTGATCCAAAAGATTGTCTTAGGATCTTTTAAGCCAACATTAGAAGGATAAATCCTCCTACGTTTTTAAAGAGGCGGTACTCCTTTATTTTTAAATAACATGCAAGAACATAAACAATGTCTGAGAGAGGACTGGAATTATTCTTGAATAAATATTCACATGAAAAGAGTACCTGAGAAAGGACTAGGTATCTTAGAAAAAAAATATATTTACACTATAGTACAAGATTGTAAACCAAAAGAGCATACAATATCATAGGACAAAAATTCCATCACACCATTCATCAAAGTAAGATACAATATTCAACACAAGGAAGGAAATAAGGGCTGCATATGGTAAAGAACTTTAAATGATCATTCCATTTAGATGCAATTTGTTTTTTTTATAGACACACATTTGAAATCTCATGCTTAGAACAAGTCTGAGAGATCATTAATGTTATGTACTGAATAGATCTCTAGGAACCTCAAAAAATAATAGACGTTTTTGTAAAAATAAACAATAATGTTTGAGTTTTGAATAAAAGTAAATTGTGTTTTTCCTTCAAAGAGGACTAGGATGGGGCTCCCACGGACCATAAAATGAAGAGAGGCTCGAAAGACAAAAAGAAAGTAGTCATGGGTCATCCTTTGGTTTTCAAAGATTGTGGGAACAAAAAAGGAAAAATGACTATTAATTGAGGAAGAAAAAGTGGTGAAAGCAAGAACAAAATGACTACTCGACTTACTATGATGGAAATTTTGAACAATTCTTTGCTTGTGGCGTCTTTTGTAGGTTTTTGTTGTGTTGGAGGTGGCATAACTGATTTAACGACTTCTTGTTGATCTGTTTTGGTTATTTTAACTAAGGCCTTCGTTAACCATTGTTCAATGCATTCCCTCGTTAGAGAAACTGTTATCTCATGTTTGGTCTTCCTTTCAAATAAATCATTTTCTAGTTCTTTTAAATCAAGGCTTAATTTATGGAGTGTGTCCTCAATATCTTCATTCTTAATCACATACTGAACTAGCCATCTTTCTATTACTTCTTCAGAGAACTCAATTGAATCACTAAATTGATTGGCCCGTGCAAATTTTAAAGCTTCTAATTGCTCTTGTAGTTGCTCCCTTGATAAAAGTGTTATATCCATTATTAAATGTGGGTCATCTAAATCCTTGATCAAATCAACAAGTTTCAAGAATATATCACCCTTTTTAATGTTAATGACATCACACTAAGACAAGAACTCTTTTAAACATTTAATTCTCTTTAGCCAACAAGTATTGATTTATTTCATGCGAACCATAGAGGGAAGGTTGTGATCTCTTATGTGTATCTTGATTAAACTTGAAACCTTCATCGTGAATGTTCCCACTGCTTCCTCATAGAATCCTGCATCGTTTTCCAAATATTTCTAGAGATACTCTTTGAAGTGAAAACCCTTGTTGAGAAAGTAGTTGAGCTTTGTGATAATTCCCATATCTCAAGGATTAAGGCTATTATTTTCTTAATATTGTCTCCAATGTATTTTCTTACATCCATTAGTAAGCTAGATGAACCTTTTAATCTGGAACCGGTCTCTAGGACATCTTCACGACTAAACATTGGTTGCATTGTAGTGATGGCCTCAACAAATAAAGGTTTTTGAATTAGATCTTTTTCTAATTCCTTTATTCTTTCTTTTAAAACCAAATTTTATTTTTCTAGTCTTACATATTTTAATCTCAAAAGATTTTCTAGGTGAAGTTGTAAGACTACACCAATGGGTTTCCTCAAGAGGTGACTTTGGCCACAATCTTGTGTTCTTGGAGGTGGTCCTAGGACAAGATAAACCTCCCAGTCCCTTCAAAATAAATCATGAATGGTTAAAGGATGAAGATTTCCTAAATAAACTAAAATATTCTTGGAAGCCCTTTGATGATTCTCTTGATGAATCAACCCCCATTCAATTTCTCCAAAACCTAAAAAGGGTAAAGAGGATTGCAATTAATTGGTCTATTGAGGAAAAAAATAAGAATGACAAGACCATAAGAGAAGATCAAGAATATCTAGAATCTTGATATAGAAAATAAGGCCTTGCTTTCAAAAGGAGGAGATTAAACTCCTGGAAAATACACAAAGGGCATATCTTACTTGAGAGAGAGAAATAATGGTTAATTAAGAGTAGATCTATCTGGTTGCAGGTAGGGAACAAAAATACTAAATTTTTCCATAAGTTTTCAAATAATAGGAAAAACATTAATTAAATATGGAAGATAGAGAGAGAGGATGGCTCAATGGCTACCGACTTCTTTGAAATGGCTACCGAAGGAGTAAGTTATTTTTAGGTCTCTCCTAAAAAAGAATCTAAAGAAACCATATCTACAATCATCAGGTTGGATAGTTTCTTTCCAAGCTTTATTAACCCATAAGATAATCAAGAATTAATGTTTGAAGTCGAGAAAGAGGACATTCTATGAATGCTCCATAGTTTCCAAAAGGAAAAAAGCCCAGGCTAGACAGTTTCCTAGTCAAATTCTTCCTGAATTGTTTTGATTTCATTAGAGAAGACCTTCGATGAGTGATCGATCTCTCTAGAACCTTTGGGAAAGTATTAGTAACTTTGAAAATTTCCTTCTTAGCCTTGATCTTGAAGATAGATGATCTTGTCCCCGAGGTGTAGGACAACCAGAGATGGAGTGTGTTGTTAAGGCACTCCGTGATGTTAAGTCACTGGTTCGAAACCTGTGGGAACAAAAAATACATCCATGTTAAGGGTTGGTGTGGCTCAGTCCGAGTGCAGTCCCCGGGTGATTTTGACGGCTTAGATGCCCCTAAGTCATGGTTTCTCAAGCCAAAGGCTAGTCCCACAGGTCAAAAACAAACTAGCAAACAAAAAAAAATATAGATGATTTCACTTGTTTAAAAAACTTTAGACTAATTTCTCTCTGTAATTGCATTTACAAAATGATCTCCAAAATAATGGCTACGAGGATGAAACAATTTTTCTCTCATCAAATCTCTCCAAAGAAATTTGGATTCCTGGAAAGGAGGAAAAGTCACGAGGTTGTGGGGATAACACAAGAAAGTATCCACTCAATCAAGACCAAGAACCTAAATCCATATCCTTGAAGTTGGACCTCTCCAAAGCATTTGATAGGGTGAGTTTTCATTTCATTAGACTCATCCTTATTTATCTTGGTTTTTGTCATGGCTTTGTTACTTGGGTAATGGGTTGCATCAACTCAATTTCTTTTGCAATTCTAATGAATGGTGTCTCCTCTACCTTTTTAAAGCTTGAAAGAGGGATCATATAGGGTTTTCATCTCTCCCCCATGTTGTTTCTCATTGTTGAAGAAGGTCTTAGTAGATCTATTAAGGAGGCCACCAAAATTGAAAACATCAAATGTATAAATGTTGGTACTTACTACTATGTCACCCATTTTTCTTCTGTTGACATTCCAGTGGTATCTTCAAGTTATAAACATTTTCCTTTGAACTTTGATGAATACTATTTTTCTCCTAAGGCTCCTTTTAAAGTCAAACCTTTCATTTATTGGGAAGAGGACATTCCTTTTCTAAATTCCCATATACATGACATCTTCCACATTTGAAATGGATTCCCTCATAGTCCAAGGATTGATAGTAAATGGACAACCCTTTTTTGATAGTAATGTGGTCTACTAGACCCTATGTGAGATCCAATCCAACCATTGTTTTGGCCATTCCCATAATCCATATGTCTTTGAAGAATTATTACCTTTGTAGAACAACCTAAAGACATTACCAATTTCGTTGAAGAATTCATTTGACCATAGGATGAGAGGTAGACCATGTAGCCTAACCCAAATCAAATATTAATCCATATGGGATGAATTTGCATTGAATTCCATGTGCCACTTCTTAAGAAAGAGCAATTGTGAGCCCCACTTGCATATTATCTAAAGTATTTTATTAGAATATGTCTTTGACCTAAGGATCCAAATCATTCAACCTTTGACCAGTGCCATGTAGTGCCGGTAGTAAACAAGCACCGAAACAACCCACAACAATTGAGTCTTTGAGCTAGATAACTTCATTCAGTTTGATATTATCTCCTAAGTGTAGGTTTATCACCTCAACCTTTTGTTTAATTCACTTTTTCCTCTTCATGGATTTCTCTGAACTCAAACCCTCCTGGTCAGATGCCAAGGGTTCAAAGGTGAGGATTCTTCTCATCAAATCACTTGTGAGCATACCTCCATTGAAACCCTACTCAAGTTTTCCACAACAAAAAACCCATTTCCAAGAGATGAAGAAAGTGAGGAGCCTAGAAGAATGTCTAATGGATCATCCTTAAAAAGTATTAATGAGTGTGGAAATATCTCAAGTGGAAAGTATGAAATCTCATCAATATCTACACACAAGTAATAAAATCCCTAACCTTTCAAATCATGCACCTTGTACCTTCCAAGATCACCTAGCAAGTTGATTTCATAGCTTAACAAATTCTCTGACATCACAACACACAGTCTCAATGGATTGGAAATTCAACCAATAGATTATTATCTTGCCAACTCACTCATAATTTCTATGGTTTCTTCCTCTAATGGGATTTAAACTCTAGGATTGATACTTATGATCAGAGGGAGTTCCGATATAAGCTTGAGATACACTAGATATCACCAAATTTGTTTGGCCCTCTAGTGGATCTTCAAAGAAATGTACAATTTCATCTTCCATGCCATGAAGAAAACCATAGTCCTACATAAACCCTAGCTTATTCCATCATAGATCCAAAAGAATACACTCCCCCACCTTGAAACAAGTTTATCTTGAAATTCAAAACTATAAGAAACCCTAGTACCTCTACTAGGAAACCCTAAGAAGAAAAAATTGAATGCTTCAAGAGAAACAAGAAAGTGTAGAAGCACCTCTTCCCTCCAAACATTTGTTACCTAAAGGGTGGAGGCCAAATACTATTCTGAGGTATCCCTCCCATGGCCACACCTGGAACTTGCAATCATAAGCTAATATATGTAAGAATGGTCACAATAGGAATAACAAGAATTGTCAAAACGTAGTAATGTTAACCATGATCGCATGGTAGCAGACATAGAGAAGCCATTACCTACACTACCATTGAAATTGAGCACCTTGAAGAAGAGGAAGAGATATGGATACATGAACCTATGGAAATTTTCCCATCCAACAATATGAAAAATGCAAAGATGTGGACCTCGAGCAATTTTCCAACCTGATCACATTTCCCATTAATCACTTATGAGTAAAGAAGCCATAGATCGAATAAATACCATTGAGCAGGGGCGCTTCAAACAATCAGTCGGAAGGTTGGAAAAGTAGAATAAAGGAGCCGATTCCAACCTTTAAAGGTATACATTTCCAACATAGCTATCGAGAAGTGAATGGGGAGGCTGATCAACTATCTAAGAAAGCCCTCACGGATCCAAAAGGAAGGATTTCATATTACTCTTGGGATGGCAAAAAGGCTGGTCCCACCTTCCAAGTGAATGTCTTTTAAGTTCTCCTATCGACTGTCTCCTTCACTTGTTTTTTTCGGATGCAGCTCCATATATAGGCACTTGTTTTTCTCTTGTTTTTTCTTATAAGATTCAATTTATGTTTTGATGTTTTTCAGAGGTTGTCAGCGCCTCTCGACAGGGTTTGAGTGGAAAACAAGGTTATTTCGGTCAAAACATGTTGTTTTTGTCGCAGATTTTTGACTATCAATTCTAGTTTATGCATATTTCTGAAAATGTATTTAAAAATATTATTAATATAATATTATGAGAAAAATTTTACCCCATAGACCGCCAAACATACATGCTTTAGAGTGGCACCCATGTGTTCATAGTACCTCAACCCTAGTTCATGCAAACCTCAATTGTTAAAATTCCAAACTCGTATCTATAGTAAAAGGTTTTGAATTTCAACTTTTAAATGATTTTGTTAAAGTGAGATCACTTTGCCTTTAAAAATAAATAATAATATTGTAGATGTTATATCAAATATCCTACTATGATATTACATGCCTTTACCATGAAGAATGATATCATTGATTAATGTGTTGACCTTATCTTTTCCAAGAATTTTTTTTTCTCAAAATTATATAGGGTATACATTCATTTACAAGTAAGTTGCAACATGTTGAGAACCATGGTCAGTGCGCTAGCAGTGGGAGGAACATTAAAATAAAAACAACAGTGCTTTGATGGAACCGAACCAAGGCAATAAATAGCAAGAGGAAGACTGGAAGATGAAGCAAGCAAAAACTTTCAAAAACTGTCAACTATCTACTTAAAGAGGGACAACCATCATAATTCAAAGGAAATAGGACTCTCTTTCCCACTATCACAGTGGTAGACCGAGAGTCTCCCTACCACTTCATTTAGAGCCCTCTTTGAGAGAGCATCCGCCTCCCTATTGTGTGATCTGGAAATGTGATGGAAGTTGATGTCGGTGAAGAGTTTGGACAAATCCTGCGTTGTTTTCTTCCAACATTCAATATGGACTGAATGAAGCTTGCATTTATGTTTTATCCAGTCGATAATAAATCTCGAGTCACCAAGGACGTGTAAGTGATTGATAGACCAAAAGGATGCAAGAGTGAGGGAGGCCCATAGACCCATAAGTTCAGCTTTTGTATTTGTACCCACTCCACAATTGATGAACCACTTTGTGATCCTCGATGGATGGGTTTGTAAGGTGCCTCCAACCCCACAACATAAGTCGTTTGACTGTGCAACTCTATCAATACATGCTAAAGTGTAACCTTCAGCCATCTTAAACTCACAAGCTTTGTAGGGGAAGGATTTTACAGTAGACGGTTTCCAGGAGAAGGAAGCCAAAACTCTGTGAACTACAGCAAGAGAGGAAGGAGGGCGATCATAAAAAATTGCTTTGTTCTATTCTATCCAAATCTACTAGCAAGCATGGGCAGCCAAACAAAGCGGAGCAGATTTTTCAGTGGACCACAAAGAAAAACAATCCGAGATGGAGGTGCCGATCCAGGAGAAGGATAGAGAAAAGTGATGAATCAGTCGATTCCAGACAACGTTTGTAAAATCACAATGTACAAGGATGTGGTGGATGTCTTCGGAGGCTCAGCTGTAAAGAAGACAGATCCCAGGGCCCTCCCAACCTCTCTTATGGACCATATCCCAGGAGAGAATTTTCTCTTTTGCAACGAGCCAGATGAAGAGTTTATATTTTAGAGGAATCGACCACTTCCACAAATAGAGAAGCCACGAATTGTCAGCGCCGAGGTCAGCGGTTGAAGGAGGACAGTGTAGAGATTTTTGACAGTGATGATGCCTGTGGCATCTCCTCCAACCCACAGAAACGAGTCTGACTCGTCAATTAGAGAGATTATGACACTTCTAAGTGTAGTCATAAAGGAGTCCCATTCAGTGGCACTCAATCCACTTAAATGCAGATCACCACTACCCATCCAAATGTCCGAAAGAGGGAGGATGCCAATCGAAACTCTCACCTGTGCCAAAAAGAAAAGGTTTAATGAACAAAGCTGCGTTCTCAAAATCGGAGAGAGAATCGATTGATCCTCTAGCCCAAGGATCTTGTACCTTCCGATCCTGGATTCCAACGGAGCTAATGAAGGATCACTGGAGAGGAAGAGACCATACCCTTCCAAAAGGATGAAGCCCTCTTCAGCAGAAGCGATGGATTTTGTAACCATGTGAGAAGAGGCTGGGAGCCCAGGTATTTGTCCATTATAATGCGGTGCCAAATGCTATCATGTGAGACCTCTCTCCAAAAAGAACTAGCCAGAAGGGCCGTGTTGAAGGTGGAGAGGTTCTTGAGTCCCCAGCCCCCTACCCTTCGAGGTTTTGACAGAGAATCCCAGTTGCAAAGATGAAAGCGGTGCTTACCAGTTTGGCCATTCCACAGGAAATTAAAAGAGAGTCTTCGAAGAATAATTATGATCGTATTGGGGATTCGCTCCAGAGTCATCCAGAAAACAACGAGGCTTTCCAACACTGATTTTACCAGGGTAAAGCGCCCACCCAGAGACAACCATTTATTACACCAAAAGCCAATTCTCCTTTCAAAAATTGCCGCGAGCCAACGCCAATCAACAGAAGAAAAGGCTCCCAGCTTCAGCTAAAATCTAAGATATCTGAATCCTTCACTCAGATCAATAAAGGAGAAGGGGATGGAGTCTTTGAGGAGAATAAGCTCGACATCAGTTAGCCCCCAAAAATGGACGGTGGTTTTAGAAAAATTGATGGACAATCCTGAAAAAGAACAGAAGAGCTGTAGCAAGTCCAGGATCACTAACCACTCCACGAGATCAACTTTCGTCATTAGGAGGACATCGTCAACAAACATAAGATGAACAATCTTTATGAACTTTGAAACCTTTATACCAGAAATGTGGTGTTCGATGATTCTTTTAGAGAGGAGAAGGCTAAGGCCTTCCATTATCAAGATAAAGAGGTAAGGAGAGAGTGGGAATCCCTGGCAGAGCCCCCTCTCACTTTTGAAAAACAATTTTGCCTCTCCATTGATCATCACTGTAAAATTAGCACTAGTGACACAGGACATAATCCAATCAGTAAACTTGTCTCCAAAACCCATTGTGTGTAAGATTAGTCTAAAAAACGCCCAATCAATGTTGTCAAAAGCTTTTTTGAGGTTGATCTTCATGACCAATGCTTTTAAATTTTTCTGTTTGATGCTGTGGATGCACTCGTGGGATGCTCCAATAACATCCTAGATTCTTCTGCCCTTCAAAAATCCCAGTTGTTCTGCTGAAAGACTCCTTTCAAGAATCGGCTTGATCCAGTTAGAGATAACTTTAGAAATTACCTTATAAATGAGGTTGCACAGTGAGATCGGTCGGTAGTCATTGAAGGAGACCGAGTTGTTTTCTTTCGGAATCAATACCAGGAAGGTGGAATTAAGGCTTCCAAAAATCTTTCCTTTGATACGAGAATCCTCCACCATCTGGAGGAGATCCACTCCTACGAGATCAAAAAAGAAAATGAAGCTGTCGTCCAACCATTGGGCCTAGGACTCCTCTCTTTTTTGAAATGAATCAGAATGTCTTTTAGCTCCGACAGTGAGACAGGTTTGTAGAGGTCAGTGGCTTCAGCTGTAAAAACTAATTGTGGGAAAAGGCTGGCCGTAGTACATTTCTCCAGGAGATTGAGGTTGCTGCTGGATTTGAACAGTTGTTTAAAATGCGAGATAGCCTCATCTTTTATTGCTTCCTATCCATGAAGAATCCCAACACCGTCGCTTTCAATTGACCAAATAATCTTTTTGTTCCTGTTGTAACTTACCACTTTGTGGAAAAAATTTGAGTTCGAATCTCCACTTTTTAACCAGGTAGCATGACTGCGAAGTCTCCAACAATTTTCCTCCTCACGAAGAATGGAGGCTCTACTACTTTCAAGCGCCTTTAGACTAGCTGAATCCTCCATGGACAAGACGAAAGTAGTTGATTTAAAAATGAGTTGAATAATCTCAGACTCCAAATTTTGTAATAGGGACTTCTCTGCTGTTTTTTTAGCTTTGAACCAAGTTTTTGATTGAGATTTGAGAACCTTCAGTTTCCAAACGATACGTAGTTGTGGGTTATCTTGACAAAGGAAGCATGTATTCATCCAGAAAGAATGGACTAAAGCAGAGTAGTCAACATATGATAGCCAGTGGTGGTTGAACTTGAACGGAAACGAACTGTGCAGGGCAGGAAGCTTCAGCTGAAGGAGGATGGGAGCATGGTCGGAAACGAAGGGGAACTCCACCCACGAGGTTGAAAATCATGTAGAAGACAAGAAACCATCAAAAACTAGAAAACGATCCAGACATTTGGCAATTGCATCAGATCTGGACCGCCCATTTCGCCAATTAGGGACCAGACGGGTTGACAGGACATCGATCAGGTTTTTGGAGGCAAAGAGCTCTCTGTAGAAGGATTCGGTAGGACCCGACGAGAAGGATCCTCCCCAATATTCGTCTGCCAATAAAATGATGTTTAGATCATCGCCAAGAATAAGGTTCGGAATGGAAAGTAGACCATTGTTTTCTAGATGAGTCCAGAACTGCGATCTGTCCATGCAGGGGCTGTAGACGTTTAGTAACGCCAACTCCTGATTGGTAGCTAAGCAACGACCTACCAACAAAATGCCCCCACTCATCAGGAATGGTCTCAAATCAAAAATACTGGGATCCCATGCCACAAGTAGGCCACCGGATTTTCCAATGGAGTTAACAGCCACTGTGACCCAAGATGAGCGAAATTGATGCATGAAGTCTCTGGATTTTTGATCGGCCAAGAGGGTCTCTTGGAGAAAGATGATATTGGGCTTCGATCGCTCCAGTAGTCTTCGGAAGGAAGCAGCCTTGAGGGTGCCTCCGATCCCTCGTATATTTAAGGAGAGCACAATCATTACTTGGATCATGCTAAGGCCTTCATTGCTCTAAGGGCCTTTCCATCTTGTGAGGGAATGACATAATCAGTTTGCTGAGAGCTCAATAGCTCCTTTTTCTTTCTGGAACTTCACGTCTGGAGAGGGGAGAGTTCCACACCAATACCTCGCTACCAAGCGAAGGATTTGACATATTTTCCAGTGTGTTGTGAAGAAGAAGTGCCAGCCTCCGAAGCTGGAACAATGAGCTCTTTACCCTGATAAGTAGGTAACTGAGAAGTGTTGTCTGGGAGAAAAGTGGTAGAGGTCGAGGAGTTCAGCGCAGCTAAGAGGTTTTCATCATCATCCTCAGGCTGTCTATATCCTAGAAGCACAGATGGGGATACTTCTGTTTCAATAGAGAATATAGGAAGACTAGACTACTTGGCCGGAAGAGAAGGAGGAAGGGGGGGCGAAAGGAGGGAAGAGGTAGGGATATCTGTAGGGTCAACACTAGTCAGATGGGAGCTGAGATTAGAGGGAGAAAAAGAAGAGGGTGGCTGTGGCATCTCAACTTCTGGTAGGGGGGGCTTTGTACAGAAGGAGGAGGAGAGCCAATGGTATCTATTGATGGTTTCCTTCTCAGTAGCAGAAAGGGATTTAAAGAGAGTAGGGAAGAGCTAGTTCAACTTAGACATCAGAGGTTCAGCTTGTCCAGGTAAGGGAGGAGAGGGAGGTTTAGGGGGAGTATCCAAGTAAGCAAGGGATGGATCTGCATCCATATAGTCGGGAGGGTTTAGGTGTAGGTCGACAACTTCAAAAGGGTCTATCAAAGACTTACCAGGACAAGATCGGCGAAGATGGCCAGTTTCATGTCATTAGTTGCAGCAGAAAGGGAGTCCGAGATAGTCCAGGTTCTGTAGTAATTTCCATCCTCTCCATTCGATCTCAAGTGTTTCCGGCAAACCAGTAGTTATGTCCATCTCAACCAGAACTCTGCCCATTTTCCTCAGAGGACCATTGAGTGACTGTGTGTCAAATGCGATGAACTTGCCCAGGGAGTTGCCTATAGCTCTAATGGCTCCTTCATTCCAGAGATGAAGTGGAAGGCCCGGGAGAAGCACCCAAAGATGTCTGAGTTGAAAGAAATCAGTGTCCGGATTGAAGGCTAGTCGCCAACGCTTGAGCATGAGGCTGCTTCCACCGAAGACCCACAAAGAAGATAGTAACAGAGAAGCATCCTCAGGAGACTTATAGTAGAAACAGAGCCAACCTTTTTTGAGGTAGACGACTTCCGAGGAATATCCTAAGAGAGGAAACCACTTAATCTTTATCCAGTCCTCCAGAGGTTGAGTGCTCAAGATTTTGTAGGAGATACGGCCCACCAGAGCACAGGTGGACATATTGCAAAGGTATTCTAAGCCCACTCCGTCGCCCAGTGCCAAACGCTTTGATCTTCTGTTTGATTTCCACTCCTTGCGACCATAGGATGCAACTCGGTGGGAGGAAGAAGGGGCTCTTTGAGCGTCCGGGAAGGTAGGACAACTAGCGCAAACGTGAGGTAAAGAGGTGTTGGAAGCAGGGAGGGGCCTGTCAGGAATAGGAGGAGAATTTTTCGGAGCATTGGCTTCTGTCAGTGGAGGAGAAACTAGTTCAACAGGGAAAACGATGGGAACAGAAAGGCTGTTTGAAATGGAGGGCTTGGAGGGAAGTTTCAACAACTTATTTTCGAGGGATTCCACTTTATCAAAAAGACCCACCTGTTTCCAGATAAGTTCGTCGGAAGGGTGCATAAGAATGCTTGTCAGTGAGTCCATTATAAATAATGGCTGAGAGACCACTGCAGGCCCACTAGTAATAAGTAAAGCAACGAAAATGGAGAGTGCATGCCAGTGGGAAGAAAGAAAATAAGGAGGACAACAGGTTGCTGAGTAACAGTTGATGGTCAGGAAAGACATGGCCTATCATAGATAAAATACAAACCCCGTGTGTCAGTAACTGGACAAGAAGAAAAAAAAACGAGACAGAGTAGGACAGTCCCAACGCACTAAAATCCGAAACAGACCAGCGCAGTGGAGTGTAAAGGGTTACTGACAAAGTCTTTTTTAGAAAATCAAAGTCCTGCAACCAAGAGATGGTCGTCAGGGAAAGACTAGAAGGTCTAAGAGATCAGGGGAAGGCTGTGAGATGGGTTCCTGGTTCGCCTGCACGGTCACCTCCATGTTCGCTCAGAAAGAATCATACCTTGTCGTGTGTTGACCTTATCATTATCACATGCATCTACTTTTTATATTAGTAACACATAATTTTCTATAGTATAGAAATTTGCTGTGTATTGTTTATTATAGGGATCTTGTTGATTGGTGACGTGATAAAAGATGATTAACAAGATTATTAAAATAAAATAGCTAAATGGTGACGTGATAAAACACTTTTAACAATATTATTGAAATTTCATTTTCACAACGATTTATTTTTTCCGAAATATAATTAAAAAAAATAAAATTAAATACAAAATTTAAATAGAATTATAAAATAAATACGGTAAGATAAATAATTTTTTTATTATAATTTTTTTTTAATGATGATTATTAATGTTTACTAAATTTAATATTGATTTATTGAATTAAAAAAAAAAATGTACAGAATTACTTGGTTTGTTGCGATTAAGGGCATTTTGTGTTTTTATGTATAAGATTAAGGTTAGATGTTATTTGAAATCATATGAATCAACTCGTATAGCTTGAACACTAAGAGATATTGGTTTTCTTATAGATATTATTTTCTTTAAAACAGTGTTTTGGTCTTAAAGTATAACCTTATTTACTATTTTTTATTGGATAAAAGATCATCATTCATGGATATAATGAAACAGGTTCATAAACCTACACCAAAGGGTGGAAGCCTATCCCCTTACTAACCATCAATTGATTATTTTAGATGACCAAGATTTATTTACACACAATAATGAAAGTGCACATTAAGATTTTGAGATAGTATTAATAAGAACTAAAATGATAATCTTAAACATTCTAAACTTTTCGAGAGTTCTCCAAAATTAATATAAAAACAAATT